>AWOL01S0035695.1:0-16350 GCA_000715115.1 Nicotiana otophora | reverse complement strand
ATGCCACCCTTATCTCCCCAAAATAATAACTCACACAACACAACAATTTACACGGGAATTTAACACGACAACATAATAAAATCAATTCATATCACAATTTTTCTAATGGCCACAACTAGATTCCAAAGATATAACAAAATCAATTAATTTCACAACAAATAGCCCAATGCTCCACACAATGTATATAACACCCCAAAACAATCAATAGAGATAGAAATTACTCAGCATAAAGCAAAACCTTCATTTAATGCAAATTTAGATAATTATATTAACACTTATTCTTAAGCTCGCTTAAATTAATTATTTGCATAAGAAAATTCATATTGAAAATAATTTCCAAGAAATATTAAACCAACAATACTCACGAAATTTCATAAATATTTCAAGTAACAATCACATTAAATTATTATATAAAAATAAATTCAACAATAAGGATTTAGGAATGGCAAACAAATGATTTAATAATTTTTCACAATTTCTCAATTTACTACACAATAATGCCTAAGACTTTAATTCAATGAATTTTGCACGTATAAACCCGAGTACGTACTCGTCACCTCGCGTACATGGCTTTTCACATTTTACAAATGGCACATAAGACTCAATGCCTAAGGGGTAATTCCCCCACTCGAGGTTAAGCAAGACACTTACCTTTTTGAAGTTAGGCCGATATTCCAAAATAGCCTTCTTGCTTGAATTGACCTCCGGACAGCTCAAATATATCTAAATTAATTGCATAACTTCATTAAAATTCATCAAAAATAATTCCGGATAATAATACGTCGACTTAAAAATTTATTCCAAAAAAGTCAACAAAAATCAATGCGGGGCCCGCCCCTCGGAACCCGATATAATTTTTATGAAATTCGAACACCTATTCCGATACGAATTCAACCATCCCCATTTTTGGGACTTTAAAATTCTGCCCAGATAGGCCTTCTTCGCGTTCGCGACCCCTGTCTCGCGTTCGCGAAGGCCAAAAACTCGCTGCCTCAAATTCTTTTTCGCGTTCGCGTTTAAGCTCTCGCTTTCGCGATGCACTCAAGTCCTACTACTTCGCGTTCGCGAAGGCTGATGACTCCAGGCCTAGTCCCCTCATTCCTTTTACGCGTTCGCGACTGGCCCCTCGCGTTCCCGTATGTTCTTCAGGCATACCTTCGCGTTCGCGAGCCCTCCTTCGCATTCGCGAAGGCCAAATCCCAGCAGCCTCAAAACTCCTCTTCGCGTTCGCGTGACTCTCTTCGCGTTCGCGAAGAAGGAAGTCAGATACTAGATACAACAGTTTTGAAGTAGCCCGAAATGATCTGAAACCACCCCGAAATACACCCGAGGCCCCTGGGACCTCCACCAAATACACCAACAAGTCCTAAAACATCATACGAACTTAGTCGAATTCTCGAATCACCTCAAACAACATCAGAAAGACGAATCACATCCCAAATCAAAATCTATGAATTTTGAACTTTCAAATTCTATAACTTGTGTCGAAATACATCAAATCAATCCGGAATGACTTCAAATTTTGCACACAAGTAATAATTGGCATTATGGACCTACTCCAACTTCCGAAATCGGATTCCGACCCCGATATCAAAAAGTCCACTTCCGGTCCAATTCTCCAAAAATTCGACTTTCGCTATTTCATGCCCAGATTGGCTACAGACCTCGAATTCACAGTCAGGACATGCTCCTAAGTCCAAAATAACCCAACGGAGCTAACGGAACCGACGGAACTCCATTCCGTAGTCATTTTCACACAATTCCGACTACGATCAAAATCCTAAGACTTAAGCTNTGTTGCACACAAGTTATAATCAACATTACGGAACTACTCCAACTTCCGAAATCGGATTCCGACCCCGATATCAAAAAGTCCACTTCCGGTCCAATTCTCCAAAAATTCGACTTTCGCTATTTCATGCCCAGATTGGCTACAGACCTCGAATTCACAGTCAGGACATGCTCCTAAGTCCAAAATAACCCAACGGAGCTAACGGAACCGACGGAACTCCATTCCGTAGTCATTTTCACACAATTCCGACTACGATCAAAATCCTAAGACTTAAGCTTCCGTCTTAGGGACTAAGTGTCCCAAATCACTCTGAATCATCCGTAAATCAAACCCGACCATACACGCGGGTCATAATACATATAGCAAGGCTGCTCGAGACCTTAAGTCACTGAACAGGGAGTAAATTCTTAAAATGACAAGTCGGGTCGTTACATTCAGTCCACCCCATGAAGTCACCCGCAAAACGGGGCCAGCCGAAATATTTAAGATGTTCGAAGAATTGACGAAACAAATAGATTCAGGAGAAAGGAGAATCAAAGCAAACGACAAAAAAATAGAAATGTATAACTCCAGGGTTGTTCAGATCCCAGGGTCACCGCCGGTATTGAAGGGCTTAGATTCCAAAAAAATTTTACAAAAGCCTTTTCCCCCGAGCGCGGCTCCTAAACCAATCCCAAAGAAGTTTCACATGCCCAAAATTCCTAAATATAATGGAACAACCGACCCCAATGAACATGTAACCTCTTACACATGTGCCATTAAATGGAACGATCTAGAGGACGATGAGATCGAATCCGTATTATTGAAAAAACTCGGTGAAACCCTGTCAAAGGGAGTAATGATATAGTATCATAATTTACCGTCTAACTCTATCGATTCTTTTGCTATGCTTGCAGATTCTTTCGTAAAAGAACACGCCGGAGCCATAAAGGTCGAAACCAGGTAGTCAGACCTTTTCAAGGTAAGGAAGAAGGACAACGAGATGCTAAGAGAATTCATATCTCGTTTCCAAACGGAACGAATGGATCTACCACCGGTCACTGACAATTGGGCTTCACAAGCTTTCACTCAAGGACTGAATGAGCGGAGCTCGATGGCTTCACGATAGTTGAAGTAGAATTTGATCGAGTACCCGGCTATTACTTGGGCCGATATACACAATTGATATCAATCGAAGATCAGAGTTGAAGACGACCAGTTGGGGTCTAGGTCTGTCATTAAAAGTGATATCGACCGAGAACCAAGGTCAAACAAGGATCAATATCGGTCATATAATGAAGATTGTAGGGGTAGCAAACCTTCACGTAACCCCGTACGAGGCGAAAGGAGAAATGATCGAGGCCAAGGGTCTCAGGGGCTGATGAACAAGAATGGGTTTGATAGGCATACCAGACCTAAGGAAGCACCACGGTTATCAGAGTATAACTTCAGCATCGATGCATCCGCCATCGTGTCGTCTATCGGACGCATCAAAGATACTAAATGGCCCCGGCCTCTGCAGACCAATCCTACTTAGAGGAATCCCAATCAAATGTGAGAATATCATAACAATCATGGCCACAGAACGGAAGATTGCAGGCAACTAAGAGATGAGGTAACTCGGTTATTCAATAAAGAGCACATTCGAGAATGTTTAAGTGACAAGGCCAAAAACCATCTCAAGAACAGGTATTTCAGTAGACAAAACTAACAAGAAGAGCCACAACACATCATCCACATGATAATGGGTGGGATCGATACCCCAAGGGTCGGTGCTTAAATGCACTAAGATGTCAGTTGTAAGAGAAAAGCGATCCCGGACTCAGGATTACACCCCTGAAGGAACCTTGTCCTTTAATAACGAAGACGTGGAAGGAATCGTGCAACCACATAACAATGCACTTGTAATATATGTACTTTTGAATAAAACTCAAGTTAAACGTGTGTTAATTGATCCAGGTAGTTCGGCCAACATCATTCGATCGAGTGTCGTAGAGCAACTCGGTCTACAGGACCGGGTCGTGCCTGCAACCTTGGTACTAAACGGATTCAATATGGCATATAAAACTACTAAAAGCGAAATAATACTGCTAGTTAATGTGGCCGGGACCATCCAAGAAACAAAGTTCCACGTAATCGAAGGCGATATGAGATATAACGCCCTGTTCGAAAGTCCGTGGATCCATAATATGAAGGTTGTACCCTCGACCCTCCACCAGGTTTTGAAGTTCCCAACATCAGAGGGAATCAAAACGGTCTACGGGGAGCAACCGGCCGCAAAAGAAATATTTTCCGTCTATGAAGTGATTCTGATACCATCATTATCATTAGCAAAAGGATTAGGTTCGAAGGAGGAACGGAATATCAAATAGCAATCACAAACGTCAGCTTCAACCCAATTAGAGAATCAGAAGACTAACGAAGATGATGAACATGGGGTCCCTCGATCCTTCGTGGTTCCCGACGATTCCGACGTTACCCAATTAACAGTCGAAGAACTGGAGCAAGTCATACTAATCGAATATATGCCCAAACGAAAGGTATACCTGGGCACGAGGTTAGATCCCGAGCTCAGGAGAAAGTTTATTCAATTTCTTATAGCTAACATAGACTGTTTCGCTTGGTCCCATCGTGACATGACAGAGATCCCACCGGGAATCATCACTCATAAGCTAAGCTGGGACCCAAAGTTCCACCCAATAAAACAAAAAAGAAGGCCCCAGTCCGAGGTCAAACATGCCTTCATCAAAGACGAGGTAACCAAACTTCTTAAAATAGGGTCCATTCGGGAAGTAAAATACCCCGAGTGGCTAGAAAATGTGGTGGTAGTCCCTAAAAAGGGGAACAAGCTTAGAATGTGCATAGATTATAAAGACTTGAATAAAGCATGCCCTAAGGATTCTTTTCCTTTGCCTAATATCTATCGTATGATCGACGCCACAGCCGGCCACGGGACTCTCAGCTTTTTCGATGCCTATTCCGGGTACAACCAAATACATATGAAACTGGAGGACCAGGAAAAGACCTCATTTATCACTAAGTACGGGACTTACTATTATAATGCAATGTCATTCGGCCTAAAAAATACTGGTGCAACTTATCAATGCCTAGTAAACAGAATGTTCGAAAAGGAAATAGGAAAATCAATGAAGGTTTATATTGATGACATATTAGTTGAGTCCATGCGAGCAGAGGACCATTAAAGCATTTGCAGGAAACTTTCGACATACTAAGGGAGTACAATATGAAGCTTAATCCCGAAAAATATGCTTTCGGGGTTGGCTTGGGCAAGTTTATCGATTTCCTGGTGTCCAATCGAGGAATCCCGATAAAATCAAAGCAATCGAGGACATCATAGTGGTAGATAATGTAAAGGTCGTGCACAGGCTAACAGGACGGATAGCCGTCCTGGGACGATTCTTTTCAAGATTCTCGGATAGAAGCCACCGATTTTTCTCTTTGCTTAAAAAGAAAAGCAATTTTTCATAGACTTCGGAGTGTCAGCAGGCTTTGGAAGAGCTAAAATGGTATTTATCGAGACCTCCATTGCTGCATACCCCGAAGGCAGACGAACAACTTTATCTGTATCTAGCTGTCTCTGAGATAGCAGTAAGTGGAGTCCTAATTCAAGAAGAACGAGGTACACAATTCCCTATTTATTATGTCAGTCGAACTTTAGGCGAGGCCGAAATTAGATATCCACACTTAGAAAAATTAGTGCTTGCTTTAATAAGTCCCTCTAGGAAACTAAAACCATATTTCCAGTGCCATCCGATACATGTTGTAACAACTTATCCTCTACGAAATATTTTATACAAACCTGAGCTTTTAGGTCGATTGGCCAACTGGGCCATAGAGATCGGCTGGTATAACATCGAGTATCGACCTCAAACCGCTATCAAATCTCAAATCTTAGCGGACTTCATGGCTGACTTTACGCCAGCCTCCGTACCCGAGATTGAAAAAGAATTACGATAAAATTGGGTACATCTTCGGGAGTTTGGACCCTCTTTACGGATGGTGCCTCGAACACAAAGGGGTCCGGACTGGGCATCGTACTGAAATTGCCCACAAGTAATATAGTTAGACAGTCTATTAAAACTACAAAATTGACTAATAATGAGGCCGAGTATAAGGCCGTGATTGCAGGTCTCGAACTAGCTAGAAGTTGGTCGTGGAGGCTAAATGTGATTCCTTCCTCGTGGTAAATCAAGTCAACGGAACTTTTGAAGTCCGAGAAGATCGAATGCAGAGGTACTTGGATAAATTACAAATGACTCTACATCGATTCAAAAATGGACTTTGCAACATATACTTCGAGAGCAGAACAGTGAGGCCGACGCTCTTGCGAGCTTAGGTTCGTCGGTTGAGGACGACGAACTCAACTCGGGGACTGTCGTACAACTCATAAAATCGGTAGTCAAAGAAGGTCATGCTGAGATAAACTCCACAAGTCTAACCTGGGATTGGAGAAACAAATATATAAAGTACTTCAAGAACGGGAAACTTCCATCAGATCCAAAGGAATCGAGAGCTCTACGCACAAAAGCTACACGGTTCACCTTATCCAATGATGGAACATTGTTTAGAAGGACCTTTGATGGTCCACTGGCAATATGTTTGGGACCGGGAGATACCGACTACATCCTACGTGACATTCATGAGGGCACTTATGGGAATCATTCCGGTGCCGATTCATTAGTCCACAAAATAATCAGAGCAGGATATTATTGGATCGATATGGACAAAGATGCAAGGGAGTTCGTTCGAAAATGCGACAAATGTCAAAGACATGCGCCCATGATTCATCAACCCGGGTGGTCCTATATCCATGGCCTTTCATGAAATGGGGAATGGACATCGTCGGCCCTCTCCCATCATCCCCAGGTAAGGCTCAGTTTATTTTGTTTATGACTAATTATTTGTCTAAATGGGTTGAAGCACATGCTTTCGAGAAAGTGAGAGAAAACGAAGTAATAGACTTCATTTGAGACCACATCATATGTCGGTTCGGGATGCCATCCGAGATTGTATGTGATAATAAAAAGCAATTCATCGGCAGCAAAGTAACTAAATTTCTCGAAGACCACAAAATCAAAAAGATCCTATCAACACTTTATCCTCCCAGCGGGAACAGACAGGCCGAATCGACCAACAAAATCATCATCCAAAATCTTAAGAAAGATTAACCAACGCTAAAGGAAAATGGAGAGAAATATTACCCGAAGTCCTATGGGTATACCGCACAACATCGAAATCCAGTACCGGAGCAATACCATTCTCGTTAATTTACGGCACAAAAGCTCTTATCCCGGTAGAGTTCGGAGAACCTAGCATCAGGTTTCGATATGCAACTAATGAGTCAAATAACGAGACAATGAACACGGGCCTAGAATTATTGGACGAAAAACGAGAAGCAACTCTCGTCCGATTAGCCGCCCAAAAATAGCGGATCGAAAGGTATTATAATCGAAGAACCAATCTTTGATATTTTAAAATTGGGGACTTAGTGCTAAGGAAAGTCACCCTCAACACCTGAAATCCAAATGAAGGAAAACTGGGTCCGAACTGGGAAGGACCGTATCAGGTTCTCGAAATCGTCAGAAAAGGATCCTACAAGCTCGGTGTAATAAACGGCAAACAACTACCAAGCAATTGGAACGTGTCGCATCTAAAATGATACTACTGTTAAGGTACGACCCTCCTATGTTCATTTATATTTCGAAATTAACCCTTACAGATGTTCGATCAGAAACAGGGATGAATTATCCAACTCGAAGCCTTTAGGCCTGAAAGCACGCGTTGCACTCTTTTTCTCTTAGACCGGTTTTGTCCCAAATGGGGTTTTTCGGCAAGGTTTTTAATGAGGAAACCATTGATCGTGCTAACTTAGAATAATTCAACAATATCTGAGGCCACTTTACAATTAACCTCGAATACTAGGGGGTATTACCCTCGAATATATCAAGTTCGATGCAAGGAAGTTACTTCATGACAATAGGGTTTCTATAGGAAACATTGTAAGAGCCAAATGGTCATAAAGAACCATGCTCATGTAGTTTGCTCGATCCCTGATACAAAACATGAATACATGTATAATGAATTTCTTCTTTACCGATATCTCATATCTCAGAATCCACCCTCTACTTCATGATCTATTATGCAAACAGGCTTAAGGGCCGACCATTACCCCATAAATCGGGGACTTCCAACCGAAAAATCAACGAGATCAAGCCCCACATAAGCCTAAGGGCTACATCACTTCGAGTTCGAGTAAAACTCTCACTCAACCATAAAGCCTACGGGCTACATCACTTCGAGTTCGAGCAAAACTCTCACTCGACCATAAAGCCTACGGGCTACATCACTTCGAGTTCGAGCAAAACTCTCACTCAACTATAAAGCCTACGAGCTACATTACTTTGAGTTCGAGCAAACATTCACTCGACTGATAAGCCTAAGGGATACTCTTACTTCGAGTTCCAGCAAGTACTCACTTGACCATAAAAGCCTACGGGCTACATTACTTCTAGTTCGAGCAAACACTCACTCGACTATTAAGCCTAAGGGCTACTCTTACTTCGAGTTCGAGCAAGCTCTCACTCGACCATAAAGCTTACGGGCTACATCATTTCGAGTTCGAGCAAAACTCTCACTCGACCATAAAAGCCCACGGGCTACATTACTTCGAGTTCGAGCAAACACTCACTCGACTATTAGGCCTAAGGACTAGTCTTACTTCGAGTTCGAGCAAGCTCTCACTCGACCATAAAACCCACGGGCTACATCATTTTGAGTTCGAGCAAAACTCTCACTCGACCATAAAGCCTACGGGCTACGTTACTTCGAGTTCGAGCAAAACTCTCACTCGACCATAAAAGCCCACGGGCTACATTACTTCGAGTTCGAGCAAACACTCACTCGACTATTAGGCCTAAGGACTAGTCTTACTTCGAGTTCGAGCAAGCTCTCACTCGACCATAAAACCCACGGGCTACATCATTTTGAGTTCGAGCAAAACTCTCACTCGACCATAAAGCCTACGGGCTACGTTACTTCGAGTTCGAGCAAACACTCACTCGATTTTTAAGCCTACGAACTACTCTTACTTCGAGTTCGAGCAAGCACTCACTCGACTATTAAGCCTAAGGGCTACTTTTACCTCGAGTTCGAGCAATCACTCACTCGATCATAAAGCCTAAGGGGTACTTTTACCTCGAGTTCGAGCAATCACTCACTCGACCATAAAATCTATGGGCTATGTTACTTTGAGTTCGAGCAAGCACTCACTCGACCATAAAAGCCTACGGGCTACATTACTTCGATTTCGAGAAAACACACACTCGACTAATAAGCCTAAGGGCTATTCTTACTTCGAGTTCAAGCAAGAATTCACTCGACCATAAAGCTTACGGGCTACTCTTACTTCGAGTTCGAGCAATCACTCACTCGACTATTAAGCCTACAGGCTACATTACTTCGAGTTCGAGCAATCACTCACTCGACTATTAAGCCTACAGGCTACATTACTTCGAGTTCGAGCAATCACTCACTCGATTATTAAGCCTACGGGCTACATTACTTCGAGTTCGAGCAATTACTCACTCGACTATTAAGCCAACAGGCTACATTACTTCGAGTTCGATCAATCACTCACTAGACTATTAAGCCTACGAGCTACATTATTTTGAGTTCGAGNTACTCACTTGACCATAAAAGCCTACGGGCTACATTACTTCTAGTTCGAGCAAACACTCACTCGACTATTAAGCCTAAGGGCTACTCTTACTTCGAGTTCGAGCAAGCTCTCACTCGACCATAAAGCTTACGGGCTACATCATTTCGAGTTCGAGCAAAACTCTCACTCGACCATAAAAGCCCACGGGCTACATTACTTCGAGTTCGAGCAAACACTCACTCGACTATTAGGCCTAAGGACTAGTCTTACTTCGAGTTCGAGCAAGCTCTCACTCGACCATAAAACCCACGGGCTACATCATTTTGAGTTCGAGCAAAACTCTCACTCGACCATAAAGCCTACGGGCTACGTTACTTCGAGTTCGAGCAAACACTCACTCGATTTTTAAGCCTACGAACTACTCTTACTTCGAGTTCGAGCAAGCACTCACTCGACTATTAAGCCTAAGGGCTACTTTTACCTCGAGTTCGAGCAATCACTCACTCGATCATAAAGCCTAAGGGGTACTTTTACCTCGAGTTCGAGCAATCACTCACTCGACCATAAAATCTATGGGCTATGTTACTTTGAGTTCGAGCAAGCACTCACTCGACCATAAAAGCCTACGGGCTACATTACTTCGATTTCGAGAAAACACACACTCGACTAATAAGCCTAAGGGCTATTCTTACTTCGAGTTCAAGCAAGAATTCACTCGACCATAAAGCTTACGGGCTACTCTTACTTCGAGTTCGAGCAATCACTCACTCGACTATTAAGCCTACAGGCTACATTACTTCGAGTTCGAGCAATCACTCACTCGATTATTAAGCCTACGGGCTACATTACTTCGAGTTCGAGCAATTACTCACTCGACTATTAAGCCAACAGGCTACATTACTTCGAGTTCGATCAATCACTCACTAGACTATTAAGCCTACGAGCTACATTATTTTGAGTTCGAGCAATCACTCACTCGACCATAAAGCCTATGGGCTACATTTCTTGGAGTTCGGGCAAATGCTCACTCGACTATTAAAGCCACTCTTACTTCGAGTTAGAGCTAACACTCACTCGATTACTAAGCCTAATGGCTACTTTTACTTCGAGTTCAAGCAAACACACTATTAAGCCTAAGGGCTACTCTCACTTTGAGTTCGAGCAAATGCTCACTCGGTTATAGGGACCACAAGGTCTGACTCCGATCAAATTGCCTAAAGCCTCGAACTTATGAAAACTTTCATAAGGCATTAATAAAACAAATTTTTCACAAGGCAGAAACAAAGACAAGTCGGGAAAGGGAAAGATCTTTACATATATATAAGAGTATTTACAAAGTCCCATCGGGACCCTATACAAAACGATGAAAAATAAAAAACCCTAAGGTTCCTGATTATCTCCAGGAGTAGTCTCTTCTCCATCGAGCTCCTCCCCTGTCACGACCCAAAATTTTCACCTTCGGACCGTGATGGCGCCTAACATTTCACTTGCTAGGCAAGCTAATGTTAGAATAATATTAACTAATTTTTAAATAATTTTGAATTTATTAATAATCAAAGGAACAAATGCGAAAGCAAAGTTTGAAATATAGTGAATAATTCATAAAACAACGGTGTCTAAATACCATCCCAGAATTGGTGTCACAAATGCACGAGCTTCTAGAATAATACAAATAACGGTCTGAATAAAATAAAGCTGTCTGAAAATAAACACACAGCTAAAGTAAAATAGACAGGGACTTCAGAACTGCGGACGCCATGCAGTTATACCTCAAGTCTCCTCCGAGTAGCTGAAATCCGAGCAAGTCTATGGCACGCCGCTGTGACCAACTCCGAAATCTGCACAAGAAGTGCAGAGTGTAGTATCAGTATAACCGACCCTATGTACTGGTAAGTGCTTAGCCTAACCTCGACGAAGTAGTGACGAGGCTAAGGCGGCTCACTTACATTAACCTGTACCCAATATTAATAACAATAACAAATAATAGAAATAAATCAAGTAACTCTTTTATAATAATTGAAGCCAACTCAGCAGTCATAATCCATCAAACTAGTCTTTTTGACATGTTACAATCTTAACACTTGCTCTTTGCAGTAATGTATTTTTCTGCCTTTTAGCACCTTGAGGGTTCAACAACTTTCTTTTTGATGGTAAGGTTTCGACATCCTCTCCCTTTTACCTCATGACAGGTACAGTATGTAGTATTGACAAATATACTGTAGTATTGACAAATATACTTCAGATTCAATTCTGCAGATGAAAGGACCGTATCTTCCTCTCTCTATTCTCTTAAATAATGCAGATCCATATTAAACTTTTGGCTACTGAACATTGCACCTTGCATTGTGTGCTCTCTTGTTCATTGTCATCTTTAATGTTTTACAGCTCCCTATAATCCATAGGTTATTATCACTTTTAGCTCGCGCCAGAAACTAAATATATTCGATAGCCGAAAAAATATATAAAATTTGTAAATAACATATAGAATATATATATATATATATACAAAAATATACTATATTTTTTCGGTTATTATATTGAGAGCGGCTATACAATGTCATTTTCCCTATATCAATTATTTTGCACGACTTTCTGAATATCGACTTCTGTTCTTTGAACCCCCTTGTTGCTGCACCATAAATAATTTATCAATGCCAATGACAGTATCAGTTATCTGCTTCTCTTCCACGCTGGGACGGATCCGTGTTTTAAACTTTGTGAGTGCAATTTTTAAAGTTCTTTTTTGAAAGTTTTGCACTTTAAAATTATGCGTACAAAATGTACAATTTTGACATTTTAGTAACTTTCACATTAATATCTGTACCCCACAATGAGAATGATTCAGTTGAAACTAATTTATTTAAGGTGCATCTGCCATTGCTTTCTCAGGCTAGCAGAAGTCCTGATAAAAGAGAAAAAGCAGAAAGAAACAAAAGATTTATTTTTCCCCTATAATTAGCGAGTACTAATATTCTCATATTAAGGCATATAGCTGTCTCAACTGGTTTGGTAGCTTTTTATTATTTGAATTTGGAAATGTACCTGTTTTTGGAGAGGCTGAAAGTGTCACGCCCCGAACTCGGAGAGCGCGATCGGCGCTCAACTGAGTGAACCCGGTCAAGCAAGCATGTTAGATACTTTCCACCCAAACTCACTTATGAATAAAGAGAATACATATTTTCGTTGATTAGACCATAAAGAGATCATGTATACAATACCAAATTATTACTATTAGTTACTTTTAAAGTCTCAAATTTCACACATATTTTTCATGGTCTGAAATGGAACAAGTAATTCAAACACAATATAACATTGTTTGACTTTTCCAGCACCAATAGACAACCTACACCATGTCTATGGTGCCTCTAATAGATACAGAAGAGTATTATGATAATGTCAGCAACAAGGCCCTGGCTATACTTCAAACACAACATAAGAAACAAAAGATACATGACCCCGAAATGAAGTGGGACTCACCAAGTCAACTGAGAAAAGGGTGTACCAGTATCACTGATCAATGTCTCCTGTTGTGGAACCACCTGCATCCATTGAAGATGCAGCGCCCCCGTCAAAAGGGACGTTAGTGCATATGGAATAGTACTAGTATGAATGACAAAATACCCTCTCAATAGAATAATAAATAATACAAGTAAGAATAATCATAATATCAGTGGAAGCCACAATAACATCAAACCTCAAATTAGGATCAAGACAATGTTCAAATAATTTTTCATATCTTAAGTTGGGAGATCTTTAGTACTAATATCCTTCCGTTCATAATACCAATACCACCGTACTTTTAGCACGGAGTCCGATCACGACTCGATCGGCTAGGCCGTCTCATTCGAGACATCAACCACAATTACAATTTCAATTACAATTTCTAGCACAATAGCCACCATGTGTGCGGCATGGCGTCCGATCACGACCTGATCGGCTAGGCCGTCTCATTCGAGACATATCTTTTTTATATCAATCGTCTCATTTCATACTTCTTTCACATCTTTTCATTTCATTGGCACTAGTGGCTACAATTATAAATTCATTATTAACACGTCGGCCGTATTTAGTAGTTCATGCTCACCTTTTTCACTTTCAAAATCATCATCATCAACAGCAACAAAGCATTACAAATTAAGGTTTCTAGTACACATGTGAGCAATTAAAAATCTTAGACACATAGAGATTTTTCATAAAATATGGCATAATAGCCTTCGTTTGAACTTGACTTGAAGTCGAAAGATCTGTAATGCACAACCCATACTTTGAACTCATTCTCAAATGATAACATAACATGATAAACGCATTTGGTATACATATTGAACATATATCTTTCAACGCAAACTTATTCGGAATAGCCAACTTTATAATGAACAACTCGGGACTTACATAAATTACATAAATATCGTCGGATTCAATTCTAGGAGAGGAGTTTAGCTAACATACCTCGATTTGAGCTTTCCTTAAATTGCTACAACGTTTTNGATTTGAGCTTTCCTTAAATTACTACAACGTTTCAAAAATCATAGCAATCCCAATTTATTTTGAGACATAACAAAATTGAACACAAATTAAGAAGATATTCATAGTTTCAGCTCATTTGAGCATTTTATCAAACATTAGGTGCGCAAATTTGGCTACAAGTGCAACCCGCTCTCACAATATATTCACATTCAATTTTGTTGCGGCGTGCAACCCGCTCTCCCAATATATTCCTTTTAATCAAGTCTGTCATATATTTATTTCAATCAAGTATATATATAGACTTTTAAATAAGTCTGTTGCAGCGTGCAATCTGATTCCCCAATATTGACTTTTAAATAAGTCTATTGCGGCAATTCGATCCCCCAATATTGATTTAAAGTCTATTGCGGCGTGCAATCCGATCCCCCAATATTGACTTTTAAATAAGTTTATTGTGGCGTGCAATCCGATCCCCAAATATATATATAAACTTTTATTTGCGTTTGCGGCGTGCAACCCGTTCCCCCAATATAATTTTAAATAGCTCATAAATGTAATAAAACTTACTCCAATAAATACCACGTCCAATGAGAAATTATTAAGCATCAAGGCAAATAATAATTATAATTTATTTATGAACCAAACAATGACAAATAATAATTTATTATGAAAATCATAGAGAAAATAGGTAGTTTAATATTTAATATGCTAAATATCAAATAACAATTAAAACACATAACTCAAATAACATGTAACAATTAATGCAGGAATTCAAGAATTAATATTTGACAAAGAATAGGAGAGAAACAATTATTATAATAATTAATTTCTGATTTAAAATAATTTATGATTTTTCAAGTAAGTAGGTAAACACTTAATTTGACGATGTATAGAAACTCATCACCTCACCTATACGTCGTTCACATGCAATTCACATAACAAATAAATTAAGGGTTCTATTCGTACAAGTCAAGGTTAACCACGACACTTACCTCGCTTTGCAAATTTCAATCAATTACTCAACCATATCTTTTCCTTTTAAATTTGTCTCTGAAATCTTCAAATCTATTCACAAACAATTTGATATATTCAATACTAATCATAGGAATTAATTCCATATGAATTTACTAATTTTTCGGATAAAAACTCGAAATTTATTAAAATATTTGACAGTGGGACCCACATCCCAAATCTCGAAAAAACTCACGAAATTCGAACACCCGTTCCGCTACGAGTTCAACCATACAAAAATTATCCAATTCCGATATCAAAAGGATCTTCAAATCTAAATTTTTCGTTTTTGAAAGATTTTATAAAAATTTAATTTTTTCCATCTAAATCCGAAATAAATGATGAATATAGACATGGATTTGTGAAATATAATCACTTTTGGTTAAAGAACACTTACCCAATTCAAAGTCATGAAAATACCCCTTGAAATCGCCCAAATCCGAGACTTGAAACTCAAAAATGAGTAAAAATGGCGACTTCCGAATTTATGGGCTCTGCCCAGTCATTTTCGCATCTGCGGATAAAAGTTCCATTTGCGATGCCAGGCTTCTAGGTGAAGTTTCGCATCTGCGAACACTCCTGTCGCACCTGCGACATCCACTTCTGCGCAAAATGGCCGCACCTGCGAAGAACTCAGGCCAGCCCAGTCCCGCATCTGCGTGATTTGGTGCGCATCTGCGGGCATGCTTCCGCGATCGGATCCTTGACACGCCTGGGCGCATCTGCGATGGAAGGTTCGCATCTGCGAGCTCGCACCTGCGGTCAAAAATTCGCAGGTGCGATTACAACAGAAGGAAATTTCAATCTGTATCACTCTCGGGGTACTCGGGACCCGGTACGAATATTCCAACAAGTGCAATAACATAATACGGACTTACTCGGGATCTCGTATCACGTCAAACAACACTGAAATTACAATTCACACCCCGATTCAAATTTTGAGTTTTAAACTTTTTAATTCGCAAACCTCGTGCCCAAACATATTAAATGAGTTCGGAATGACTTCAAATTTAGCACACAAGTCATAAATGACATAACGGAGCTATTCAAATTTTCAGAATCGGATTCCGGCTGTGATATTAAAAAGTCAACCCCGTGGTCAAACTTGGAATCTTTAGCCTTTAAATTGCTAGTTTCGTTAAATGGTCATAACTTGAGTTAGGGACCTCCAAATTAAATTTTGGACATACGCCCAAGTCCCAAATCACGATACGGAGCTACCAGAACTGTCAAAATACTGATCCGGGTCCGTTTGCTAAAAATATTGACCAAAGTCAACTCAGTTGAGTTTTAAAGCTTTATTTCATATTTTAATCCATTTTTCACATCAAAACTTTTCAAAAAATTTTACGGACTGCGCACGCAAGTCGAGGAATGATAAATGGTACTTTTTGAGGTCTTAGAACACAGAATTACTTATTAAATC
>AWOL01S0035693.1:194728-219665 GCA_000715115.1 Nicotiana otophora | reverse complement strand
CGAACCAACCATCCCCGCAAGTCATAAATTATTACAAGCACCTACGGAAAGTTTTATTTTAGGAAACGGGGTTCTAAAAGTTAAAATGACCGGTTGGGTCATTACAGGCATATTGCACAATGTCTAGTAAAATGCACATAACGTTTCGCTCAGNGTCCAAAATCACCATACGGAGCTGTTGGAATCATCAAAATTCTATTCCAGGGTCATTTTCTCAAAATGTTGACCGAAGTCAAACTTAGCACTTTAAGGCCAACTTAAGGAACCAAGTGTTCCGGTTTCACCTCAAACACTTCCAAATCCCGAACCAACCATCCCCGCAAGTCATAAATTATTACAAGCACCTACGGAAAGTTTTATTTTAGGAAACGGGGTTCTAAAAGTTAAAATGACCGGTTGGGTCATTACAGGCATATTGCACAATGTCTAGTAAAATGCACATAACGTTTCGCTCAGAACTCAATCTTATGTGTGGAATGTATGTGATATGTGTGGTGGTCAAGATGGTCACTTTCATGGTTGTACTTATATTTCTTATCTTCCCCCAACCCCTTACTTTGACGGTTCTTCTTTTTTTTGTGAAGTTAATAGGAACAAAGAACCCAGGAATGATGAACTGAAAGAGATCAAGGAGATGCTAAGGTGCCTTGTGGAAAACAATAATGAGAAACAACTGCACATACAAAGGCAAGATGCTACTATTCGCAATCTGGAGGCACAAGTGAGTCAACTAGTTGAAGCTTTTAATGCTCAGCAAGGCAGTTTTGTGGATAGTATCCAAGAGGAGCGTGAATTTGAGGTTCTAATTGAGGAGGTCAGAGTAGAACATCAACCACCCAGCCAACTACAATATGAGGATGTCGATGTTGAAGAAGTGAGACTAGAGTCAGCCAAGGACTTTGAGGATATAAATTTTGTTGACTCTAGTATCATTGATATTGAGGAAGTTGAAAGTCCTAAAGCTCATGTGTTTGTGCGCATTTGGCCTTACTCCAAATATTTTTCCACATTGTGCTTGGATGACGATATGGAAATAGAGTCATCCAAACCGATTTAGGAGTCAAAGAATGAGAAACAAGGTGCCTACATTCTGGAATTTTTCTTGCCAGAAATATAGGACTACATACCTCATCTAAAAGCCAAGAAGTGTAGAATAGTACAATGGTTGCTTGGGCCAATTAGATTTGTTCCACCACCCTTGGAGCATACCCGAAAACTTGAAGCCAAATTGGGGGTTCAATTCATAAGCTCGAGGTGGAGACAAAAAGTAGTTTTCGTCGTGCTGCGACGTTAAATCAAGTGCTTGTTGGGAGGCAACCCAGCTTTATTTTATTTTATTTTATTTTATTTTATTGATTTATTTATTATAGTATTATTTTTGTAGTGTCGATTTTTGATTTTTTAGGAGCATGGAATGCAAAGCCATTGGAAGAATGCAACAGCAAACCAGATGGTTGGAACTAAGTGTGAGGTACTCACATGAAGGACCAGGCTTGGGAGAAGTCTGAGTACCCCCATGAGCTGCTAGTGCTTCGGCCTTTGGCCTACCAGGGAGTTGCTTTTACCTTCTTGTATTTATGGGTGTGCATTGAGGACAATGCACAATTTTGAGTGTGGGTGAGGAGATTGTTTAGGTGACTTTCCATGCTATTTTAGTTGTGTTAGTTTAATTGAATAATTCTTTTTTTTACAAAAATAGAAAAGATTGAACTTTTCCCGACGATGGATCTATTAGACAATTTTCTTGAGGGATTTAAGTCGAAAGGAAAAAGACAAAACAAACAAAAATTCTTTTGTTAGGTAGTGTAGCAATTGCCCCTTGGTTTTTCTTTGTGCCGCGGTTCTTTTCCAAGAGTTTTGTTTGAACCGGGTGTAGCTAGTTTTATTTTTTTTATGAATAGGAGCCATTGTGTTGTGTTTTGAATTGAAGCAATATCTCTTGACTTTGTTATGCCTTAAGAATAGTGAGTACTTTGGTTGTGACGCTTAGGCTCAGTTCTTGACTCTTGTATAAGTACCTTAAATTGTATGATTTTAAATTTGCTTAACCGCTTTGACTAGAGTGTCTTGATGAATTCAATCCTGAGTGAGTTATGTGCCATGTGTGTGTAAGGTTGGGTGTTATTCTGTGCATTACATTTGATGCCTAGAACTTGCCCCGTATGTTTGCAAAGCGAAACAGTAGTTTTGTTCAGTCTTGGAAGTGATATAGGCATTTCTTTGTTGAGCCATATATATATTTTACCCGCCTAATTGTTATGTATCGTAGTTAACCCATTTGAGCCTGCAATCCTATTTCTTTGGCAACCACATTGCAAGCCTTACCCATTTGTTTGAATTAACCATCTATTTGAACCTTCTAACCTCTCATGGGCACTTGAATTATTATGAACTGTGTAAAAGTTAAAGTGTGTGGTGGCTGGTTTGGCTTTTGAGTGGAACTAATGAAATAAGGAGAAAGGTGCACTGTTTTGAAAAAGTAAGAGCCACTTGAATTGAAAAAGAAAGAAAAGAAAAAATAATAGTTGTATTACTGTGAAAAAAATATATTCCTTGATAAGTGATGGCTCTTGATATAATTGTGCTTAAAGAAGTATGGGGTAATATACATTGATGTAAAGGTGGAGTTTGGTTTGACATAAGAATGGGATTTGAATGTTAAAGTATATGTATTAAAGTGCTTAGGGAGGTATAGTCACTCTTATATCTAAATGTATCCTACCCGTCCCGCAGCCTACATTGCAACCAAATAAAGTCCTACTTGATCCTAGACTGAATGAGCTCGATTATTAGAGAAGTACACTACGGGCAAGCCTATGGTGCATCTTTTGTGGCATATGAATGTTATTTCTGAGAGTGAGCGAATTCTTTCTATCTTGAGTTCCTAAGTGTTCTTAAATTTTATTATGTGGAACTACTCTCTTTTGTTGTGTGAGGAAACTTGATTCATGAAGGAAAGGTAATGTCAATGACCTCTATGTTAGAGTAAGTGAGTGAGTTGTGAATAATGTGTGGTAATTGTAAGTCAAATCTTGAGATGAAGATATTACGCTTTTGTGCTTTGTCTACTTTAAGTATTCTTGGTGTGATGAGTTAGGAGAATTGTTTAAAAAGGTTGTGTCTATATAAAGTGTAGTTTGATTGGTCGAGGATAAGCAATGATTTAAGTGTGCGGTGTTGATGATAGGCTATAATTACGTATTTTAGTCGCTTATTACACTCTAATTTACTACACTTTAATTGAGTTTGAGCTTTAATCGCCAGTATTTTGCACTAATTGTGTGTTTTATGCCTTGTAGGAGTGATTTCGAGCTATGTAGATGTTAGGGAATGAATTCAAGTGATTTGGAGCTTTGAAGTCTGAGTAAAAGCCCAAGGAATTAAGCCGGGATCGTGTTTGGGGATCAACGGGTGATAGTTAAGAACGAACGAAGAATCGAGTAGGATTTGAGTTCCACAATATATGGTTGGAAAGCTAATTCAAAGGTCTACAACTTTCATGTTTTACGTTTTTCCAAATTCCAAATAGAACAGGGTGAAAAACACGGTCGAATCTGCGGCCGCGGATCTGGCCGCAAATGTGAGGCAGGGATTCGACCGCGTCCGCGGACGTCCTAACTTGGCAAAGTGTCCTTTTTCGCGTAGGCGAAGGTATAATTGTTTGGGCCCGACCCTACTTGGTATATATACATGAAACAATAGAATTTTGAGGACCTTTGACAGACTTTTTGACATAATTTAGACCTAAGGAGGCTAAGAATACTGGGGATTCGACCTAAGGAGGCAAGAACACACTAGGAGCAAGGCGGAGAATTCTTCTACGAGTTCTTCACTTCTTTCTTCCTATTTCCATTATTGCTTATGAATTCTAGTATTGTAGTTATGCATACTATTATGAATAGCTAATTTGTTATCTAGGGTTTTGATGGAACCTCTTGGAGGATGAATTCTTATTATGTTTTAATATAATTTAACCTTTGAATTTGTCTATTTGTTCAACTACATGCTTATTTCAGTTGATTGAATGGCCATCGATTGACTGTGCCTATTTATTATGTGTTACTTGATAAAGGATACATATTTAGGTGGTTGTTGAACAACGTCACTCCTACCATATGTAAGAAATCAATACAGCGGGTTTAAAGGTAGGTTTAGAAATAACCAAGCCTTGACATGGTGATAATGAGCGGTTATATAAAGCCAACTAGTGTAGTTCGAGAGAATATGTCTAGTAAATTATTGTAGTTGCTCGAGAGAGAATTACGTCACCTAAAGAGCTCATGATCATTATAGAATACATAGGCGAAATTGTAGGGAACATAGCGGGAAGAATTCCAACATTTGAGGAAATCATAACTCTAAACCTCCTAAATTTAATCTCCAACCTTTAGAATCTTTAGTTGTTAATTTACTGCTTTAGTTTATTAGCTAATTAGTTAGATATAAGAATCTTAATCTTTATAACTTAAAAATTTATTCGAGCTTGTCTTCTTAGCAATATTTAATAATTATGGTGAAACCTTAGTTCTCTGTGGGATTCGACTCCGGACTCTTAGACCGGATTATATTTGCAGCGACCGTTTATCCTTTTTAGGACTAGAGTTGGGCGTGATCAACAACGGACCCCATGTACTGGTAAGTGTCGAGCCTAAACTCGGCGAAATAGTGATGAGGCTAAGGCAAGGCACCTACAAATCAACATGTGCAGTTTAACAATGTATATACAAATAACAGTAATGAATAATTAGACATGCGATATCGGGAGGGAGAAACATGCTGGAGGAAATACGAGATAAAGAACTACAGCAGAATGATAACTGGAACAACCAATATACTATGAATCAACAGGAACACGAATACAGTAAAGGAAAAATACACGGCATCACCCTTCGTGCATTAACTCTCATATCATAGCACGGCATCACCCTTCGTGCATTAACACTCACGATATGGTACGACATCACCCTTCGTGCTTTTACACTCACAATATGACACGGCATCACTCTTCGTGTATTAACACTCACAATATGACACGGCATCACCCTTCGTGCATTAACATTCTCCCTTACCATAATGTAATGAACAATTAATAATAGGGAGATATAATAACATATACAAGCCTTACTTTAACATTTGGTTCCACAATATCAATCTCTACTTTGAAATAAATACTCAATTATCACCAGAAGATCCATAAACATGATAAGAACGATCAATTTGACAACACTAGTCTAAACACGTAGCAATTAGGCATAAGAAAGAGACAATATAAGAAAAACGGGAGAAAAACAGGGAAAACAGATAAGTTGACGGTACATAAGTACTCGTCACCTCACATATACGCCGCTCACATGAATTTCACATAACAAATAGTCTGAGGTTCCTAATTCCCTCAAGTCAAAGTTAGACACAACACTTACCATGCTCCGAAGGCCACTTAATTCTCTATCACAACTTTTCCTCTAGAATCCACCTCCAAACCACTCGTATCTATTCAAAAATGACTCAACAATATCAAATATTTCTAAAGAAATCAATTATATTGCATAAATTAAATTTCCCAATTTTTCCTCCAAAAAGTCAAAAAATCGACCCCAGGTCAGCTTGGTCAAAACCCGAGGTTCGGACCAAAATCCATTTACCCATTTACCCCCGAGCCCGAATATGAAATTGGATTTGGAATCCGACCTCAAATTAAGGTCTAAATCCCCAAATTTCCGAAATCCCTAGTTTCTACCCTAACCCCTAATTCTACCATGAAAACTCTAGAGTTTAGGTTGATAATTCATAAAATATAATGGGTAATTAAAAGAAAATAGTTTAGAATTACTTACCAATACTTTGGGGAAGAATATAAATCTTGCAAATCGCCTCTAGCCCGTTTGTTTTGTGAAAAGTGGGAAAAAATAGCTTAATCTCGTGTTGGATTATGTTTTAAGTGCTGGGCGACAATGTACATCGCGTTCGCGAGGCCACTGTCGCGTTCGCGTAGGCTACCCTCCCCTGGCCTTCGTGTTCGCGAAGCATCACTCGCGGTCGCGATGAAGGAAAGATTGGCTCTTCCCCATGTGTGCCTAACACTACGCGTTCGCGGGGAGCTGGTCGCATTCGCAAAGGGTAACGCCCCCATTGCTTCGCGTTTGCGACCAAGCCTTCATGTTCGCGAAGAAGAAAACTCCAGATGCCCAGTTTACGCTTCGCGTTCGCGAGAGTACCTTCGCGAACGCGAAGAAGGACATGCCAGAACACCTGCTACAGCAAAATACCAGATTTTCCAAGTCGAAAACATCTCGTGGCCTATCTGAAACTCACCCGAGCCCTCGGGGCTCCAAACCAAACATGTACACAAGTCTAAAAATATCATACGAACTTGCTCGCGCGATCAAANACGGCATCACCCTTCGTGCATTAACACTCACGATATGGTACGACATCACCCTTCGTGCTTTTACACTCACAATATGACACGGCATCACTCTTCGTGTATTAACACTCACAATATGACACGGCATCACCCTTCGTGCATTAACATTCTCCCTTACCATAATGTAATGAACAATTAATAATAGGGAGATATAATAACATATACAAGCCTTACTTTAACATTTGGTTCCACAATATCAATCTCTACTTTGAAATAAATACTCAATTATCACCAGAAGATCCATAAACATGATAAGAACGATCAATTTGACAACACTAGTCTAAACACGTAGCAATTAGGCATAAGAAAGAGACAATATAAGAAAAACGGGAGAAAAACAGGGAAAACAGATAAGTTGACGGTACATAAGTACTCGTCACCTCACATATACGCCGCTCACATGAATTTCACATAACAAATAGTCTGAGGTTCCTAATTCCCTCAAGTCAAAGTTAGACACAACACTTACCATGCTCCGAAGGCCACTTAATTCTCTATCACAACTTTTCCTCTAGAATCCACCTCCAAACCACTCGTATCTATTCAAAAATGACTCAACAATATCAAATATTTCTAAAGAAATCAATTATATTGCATAAATTAAATTTCCCAATTTTTCCTCCAAAAAGTCAAAAAATCGACCCCAGGTCAGCTTGGTCAAAACCCGAGGTTCGGACCAAAATCCATTTACCCATTTACCCCCGAGCCCGAATATGAAATTGGATTTGGAATCCGACCTCAAATTAAGGTCTAAATCCCCAAATTTCCGAAATCCCTAGTTTCTACCCTAACCCCTAATTCTACCATGAAAACTCTAGAGTTTAGGTTGATAATTCATAAAATATAATGGGTAATTAAAAGAAAATAGTTTAGAATTACTTACCAATACTTTGGGGAAGAATATAAATCTTGCAAATCGCCTCTAGCCCGTTTGTTTTGTGAAAAGTGGGAAAAAATAGCTTAATCTCGTGTTGGATTATGTTTTAAGTGCTGGGCGACAATGTACATCGCGTTCGCGAGGCCACTGTCGCGTTCGCGTAGGCTACCCTCCCCTGGCCTTCGTGTTCGCGAAGCATCACTCGCGGTCGCGATGAAGGAAAGATTGGCTCTTCCCCATGTGTGCCTAACACTACGCGTTCGCGGGGAGCTGGTCGCATTCGCAAAGGGTAACGCCCCCATTGCTTCGCGTTTGCGACCAAGCCTTCATGTTCGCGAAGAAGAAAACTCCAGATGCCCAGTTTACGCTTCGCGTTCGCGAGAGTACCTTCGCGAACGCGAAGAAGGACATGCCAGAACACCTGCTACAGCAAAATACCAGATTTTCCAAGTCGAAAACATCTCGTGGCCTATCTGAAACTCACCCGAGCCCTCGGGGCTCCAAACCAAACATGTACACAAGTCTAAAAATATCATACGAACTTGCTCGCGCGATCAAATCGCCAAAATAGCGCCTATAACTACGAATTTAGCACCAAATCAAATAAAATTCTCAAGAACACTTTAAAATTCGTATCTTCTCAACTGGACATCCGAATCACGTCAAATCAACTCCGTTTCTCACCAAATTTCACAGACAAGTCTTAAATATTATAATGAACTTGTACCGAGCTCCAAAACCAAAATACGGACCCGATAATCACAATGCCAAACATCAATCAATTCTATAAAATAATTAATTTTCAGACTTTTAATTTTCCTCAAAAATTCATAACTCGAGTTAGGGACCTCTAAATTCGATTCCGGACATACGTCGAGGTCCCAAAATTCGATACGGACCCACCGTGACCGTCAAAATACTGATCCGGGCCCGTTTACCAAAACTATTGACCGAAGTCAATAAAAATCAACTTTTAAGGCATAAATTCTCAAAACTCCGTCATCTCCAACAGTAACATGCTTGGCACCACCATGCCGCATTGTGTCTCTAAGGACAAGAAAATGAGGATCGTCATACTGTCGATCTCTAATACGCTCAAACAAAGAAGATCGAGCAACTGTACAAGCTAGAATATGGCTAGGCTCAGAAACATTCAATCTCACGAACTGATTGGTAGGGGCATGAACATCCAATGCGGGCGGTCTCTCACCAATTGGAATATAAGCAAGGCTAACCATACTAGCTGACTTTCTACTCAAGGCATTTGCCACCATATTGGCCTTCCTGGGATGATACAATATGGTGATATCATAGTCTTTCAATAGCTCCAACCACCTCCTCGGCCTCAAATTGAGTTCCTTCTGCTTGAACAAATACTGTAAGCTCCGATGATCCATGAATACCTCACATGGCACGCCGTAAAGATAGTGCATCCAAATCTTTAGCGCGTGAACAATAGCCACCAGCTCTAGATCATGAATAGGGTAATTCTTCTTGTTAACCTTCAGGTGCCACAAAGCATATGCAATAACCTTGTCACCCTGCATCAATACCGCACCCAGACCAATACGAGGTGCGTCACAATATACTGTATAAGATCCTGAACCTGTGGGTAATACCAATACCGGTGCTATATTCAAAGTTGTCTTGAGCTTCTGGAAGCTCGCCTCACACTCGTCTGACCATTTGAATGGGGCACCCTTCTAGGTCAATCTGGTCAACGGGTCTGCTATAGATGAAAACCCCTCCACGAACTGACGGTAGTAGCCTGCCAAACCCAAGAAACTACGGATCTCTATAGCTGATGTGGGTCTAGGCCAGTTCTGGACTGCCTCAATCTTCTTAGGATCTACCTGAATACCCTCTGTTGATACCACGTGACCCAAGAAAGTAACTGAACTCAACCAAAACTCGCATTTTGAGAACTTAGCATATAATTAGCTGTCTCTCAGAGTCTCAAGAACGATCCGAAGGTGCTGCTCGTGCTCCTTTTGGCTGTGGGAGTAAACCAATATATCATCAATAAACACAATCATAAATGAATCCAAGTAGTGCTTGAACACCCGGTTCATCAAATCCATGAATGTTGCTGGGGAATTTGTCAACCCAAATGACATCACTAAAAACTCATAATGCCCATACCGAGTCCGCAAAGCTGTCTTAGGGACATCGGATGCCCTAATCCTCAATTGATGGTAGACAGATCATAAATCAATCTTTGAAAACACCTTGGCACCCTGAAGTTGATCAAATAAATCATCAATCCTTGGCAATGGATATTTTTTCTTGATGGTGACCTTGTTCAATTGCCGATAATCTATACATATTCTCATCGATCCATCTTTCTTCTTCACAAACAACACAGGTGCACCCCCAAGGCGAGGCACTAGGTCTAATGAAGCCCTTATCAAGCAAATCTTGTAATTGTTCCTTCAATTCTTCAACTCTGGCGGGGCCATGCGGTATGGCGAAATGGAAATGGGTTGAGTGCCCGGAGCCAAATCAATGTAGAAATCAATGTCCCTATCGGGTGGCATCCCCGGCAGGTCTGCAGGAAACACCTCTGGAAACTCACGAACAACTGGCATTGAATCCATGGAAGGAACCTCCGCACTAGAATCACGGACATAAGCCAAATAAGCTGGACACCCCTTCTCGATCATATACCGATCCTTCACATAAGAGATAATCCTACTGGCAGAATGGCCAAGAATCCCTCTCCACTCTAATCGAGGCAACCCCTGCAAGGCTAAGGTAACCAACTTGGCGTGACAATCTAATATGGCATGATAAGGTGACAGTCAATCCATACCTAGTATGACATCAAAATAAACCATATCGAGAAGTAGAATATCTACATGAGTCTCAAGACTCCCAATAGTGACCACACACGAACGATAAACACGATCTACAACAATAGCATCCCCCACTGGCGTGGACACATACACAGGAGCACTCAAAGAATCACGGGGCACAACCAAATATGAAGCAAAATAGGATGACACATAGGAGTAAGTAGATCCCGAATCAAATAGAACTGAAGCATCTCCACTGCAAACTGAAACAGTACCTGTGATAATAGCGTCAGATGAATCAGCCTTAGGCCTGGTTGGGAAAGCATAACACCGGGGCTAGGCCCCACCACCCTGAATTACATCCCTAGGACAGTCTCTAGCTGGATGGTCTCCACCTCTAACGGCCTGACCTCCACCTCTAACTATCTGGCCTCTACCTCTGGCTACCTGACCCCTGTCTCTGGCTAGTTGAGCAGGTGGTGCAACAACTGGTGCTGGAACCATGGCACGAGAACCTTGATACTGTGAGCTGCCCATTTCCCGAGGGTAAAATCTAGCAACGTGCCTCGGATCACCATAAGTATAATATAACCTCGGTTGATGTGATTGCTGACCCTGAAACTGACCATATCGACCTGAATAACTACCCTGATAACTCTAGAGTGGAGGTGCACTAATAGGAGCTGGTGGTGCATTGTAGGCTAGCTGGTCGGAATATTGCATCTGAGGGCCACGACCACCTGAGGCACCATGGGATGCCTGGAGTGCTGAATGAAACAGCCCGGGAGGATGGCCTCTACCAAAACTACCCCTGCCTCTAGATGAGGCACCGCTGAACTCACCAGAATAACGAGGTCTCTTGTCAGGCCCCTGACCGCCCTGAGTAAGAACCATCTCGACTCCTCTGGCGACATTAGCAGCAGCCTAAAAAGAAATCTCACTCCCAGTCTTCTTAGCCATCTGCAATCTGATAGGCTGAGCAAGTCCATCAATAAACCTCCTCACCCTCTCTCTCTCTCTCACGGTGGGAAGAAGAAGAATAGCATGACGGGACAAATCCACAAAACGGGTCTCATACTGAGTAACAGTCATACTGCCATGCTGGAGACGCTCAAAATGACGGTGACGCTCCTCTCTCAATGTGATAGGCAGAAAATTCTCTATGAAGAGCTGAGAGAAATGGTCCCAAGTAAGAGCAGGCGACCGATCTGTTCTGGTCAACAAATAATCTTTCCACCATTTTTTGGTAGAACCAATCATCTGAAATGCAGCAAAATCGACCCTGTTGGTCTCCACTATACCCGTATTCCATAGAACCTCGTGACAGGTGTCAAGATACTACTGGGGATCCTCTGAAGGAGCACTACTTAAGTGAACTGAGAAGAGCTTGGTAAACATGTCTAACCTCCACAAAGCCTCATAAGACATAGCTGGCCCATCTCCGGCATGTGCCACAACAACTGGCTGAACTACTCCGACTGGCTGAGCTGCTGGAGCATGATACTGGCGAGCTATCTTCTTCGGAGCGGGAGTAGTAGGAGTCTGGGCTCCTCCTCCAGCCTGAGAGACTGTTGGTACCATGGGAAATGCGCCAGTATGGGCCACACTCTCCATAAGACCCACCAAACGGACCAAAGTGTCATGAAGTACTTGGTGGCAATGAACCCCTCCAGAACCTGAGCTGGCTCGGCAGGAACGGTCTGGGCTGGAACCTCCTCGTCAAGATCTATCTGAGGCTCCACTACTGGGGCTGTTGCTCGGGCTCTAGGCTGAGCCCTGCCCCTACCTCGGCCTCTGGCATGGCCTCAGCCTCGACCTCTACCCCTCGTAGGAGCTACCACTGGAGGCTCTGGTTGCTGCTCAGTTGAGAAAGCGGTACGTGTTCTCGCCATCTGCGAGAGAATAAGAGTAGAAGAGTTCAATCAGTATTGAGAAAACAACATCGCACGACAGAGGAGAATAGAAGTGAAATTTGTTCCTAAACTTCATAGCCTCGGTAGTCTCCGCACCGATCCTCCAGACTCTATTAAGCTTGCTCGTGAATCGTGAGACCTAGGCAACCTAGTGCTCTGATACTAATTTTTCATGACCCGAAATTTTCACCGTCGGGACCGTGATGGCACCTAATATTTCACTTGCTAGGCAAGCCAACGTTAGAGAATCATGAAACCAAATCCGTATTTCCATTCAGTATATAACAGTAATTAGCTAAAATGAAATATGATAAGTGCGGAATAATATAAAACTGCCTTAATTACTACCACCCGGATCTGGAGTCACAATTCACGAGTATTCTAGAATTCACTACAAGCAATAGTCTGAGAAAAATATAACTGTTTGAATGAAAGAAACGGTAAAACAGAAAAGATAGACGGGAACTTCAAGGTCTGTGAACGCAGACAGATCTACCTTGAGTCTCCGGATAGCGGGTCCAACATCTACAATCTCGATCAACCCGAGCCGGTACCAAAATTTGCACAGAAAGTGCAGAGTGTAGTATCAGTACAACCGACCCCATGTACTGGTAAGTGTCGATCCTAACCTCGACGAAGTAGTGACGAGGCTAAGGCAAGGCACCTATAAATCAACTTGTGCAGTTTAACAATGNGAGCCGGTATCAAAATCTGCACAGAAAGTGCAGAGTGTAGTATCAGTACAACCGACCCCATGTACTGGTAAGTGTCGATCCTAACCTCGACGAAGTAGTGACGAGGCTAAGGCAAGGCACCTATAAATCAACTTGTGCAGTTTAACAATGTATATACAAATAAAAGTAATGAAGAATTAGACAGGCGATATCGGGAGGGGGAAACATGCTAGGAAAAATACGAGATAAAGAACTACAGCAGAATGATAATTGGAACAACCAATATATTATGAATTAACAGGAACACGAATACAGTAAATAAAAAATGCACGGCATCACCCTTCGTGCTTTTACTCTCAATCTCACCATAAAATCAATAGAAATGGCACGGCATCACCCTTCGTGCATTAACTCTCATATCATGGTACGGCATCACCCTTCGTGCATTAACACTCATGATATGGCACGACATCACCCTTCGTGCTTTTACACTCACAATATGACACGGCATCACTCTTCGTGTATTAACACTCACAATATGGCACGACATCACCCTTCGTGCATTAACATTCTCCCTTACCATAATGCGATGAACAATTAATAATAGGGAGATAGAATAACATATACAAGCCTTACTTTAACATTTGGTTCCACAATATCAATCTCAACTTTGAAATAAATACTCAATTATCACCAGAAGATCCATAAACATGATAAGAACGATCAATTTGACAACACTAGTCTAAACACGTAGCAATTAGGCATAGGAAAGAGACAATATAAGAAAACGGGAGGAAAATAGGGAAACCAGGTAGTTGAAGGCGTATAAGTACTCGTCGCCTCACATAAATACCGCTCACATGAATTTCACATAACAAATAGTGTGAGGTTCCTAATTCCCTCAAGTCAAAGTTAGACACAACACTTACTTTGCTCCGAAGGCCACTTAATTCTCTATCACAGCTTTTTCTCTATAGTTTACCTCCAAACCACTCGTATCTATTCAAAAATGACTCAACAATATCAAATATTACTAAAGGAATCAATTAAATTTTCCAAATTTTCCTCCAAAATATCGAAGAATCGATCCCAGGCCAGCTTGGTCAAAACCGGAGGTACGAACCAAAATCTATTTACCCATTCACCCCTGAGCCCGAATATATAATTAATTTTGGAATCCGACCTCAAATTGAGGTTTAAATCCCCAAATTTTCAAAACCCCTAGTTTCTACCCTAACACCTAATTCTACCATGAAAACTCTAGATTTTAGGTTGATAATTCATAAAATGTAATGGGTAATTGAAAGAAAATAGTTTAGAATCACTTACCAACACTTTGGGGAAGAAAATAAATCTTGCAAATCGCCTCTAGCCCGTTTGTTTTGTGAAAAGTGGGAAAAAATGGCTTAATCCCGTGTTGGATTCTGTTTTAAGTGCTGGGCGACAGTGTGCATCGCGTTCGTGAGGCCACTGTTGCGTTCGCGAAGAGCATTGGCCGCCAAGCCTTCGCGTTCGCGAGATACTGTTCGCGTAGGCTACCCTCCCCTGGCCTTCGCGTTGGCGAAACATTGCTCGTGTTCGCGATGAAGGAAAGACTGGCTCTACCCCAGGTGTGCCTAACACTATGCGCTCGCGGGGAGCTGGTCGCGTTCGCGAAGAGTAATACCCCCATTACTTCGTGTTCACGACCACGCCTTCATGTTCGCGAAGAAGAAAACTCCAGCTGCCCAGTTTACTCTTCGCGTTCGCGAGAGTAGCTTCGCGAACACGAAGAAGGACATGCCAGAACACCTGCTGCAGCAAAATACCAAATTTTCTAAGTCCAAAACATCCTGTGGCCTATCCGAAACTCACCCGAGCCTCGGGGCTCCAAACCAAATATGCACACAAGTCTAAAAATATCATACGAACTTGCTCGTGCAATCAAATCGCCAAAATAGCACCTAGAACTACGAATTTAGTACCAACTCAAATGAAATTCTCAAGAACACTTTAAAATTCATATCTTCTCAACTAGACGTCCGAATCACGTCAAATCAACTCTATTTCTCACCAAATTTCATAGACAAGTCTTAAATATCATAATGAACCTGTATCGGACTCTAGAACAAAAATACAGACCCGAAAATCACAATACCAAACATCAATCAATTCTGAGAAACAATTAATTTTCAAACTTTTAATTTTTCTCAAAAATTCATAACTCGAGCTAGGGACCTCCGAATTCGATTCCGGACATACGCTCAGGTTCCATAATTCGATACAGACCCACCGAGACCATCAAAATATGGATTCGTTCATGTTTACCAAAAATGTTGACCGAAGTCAACAAAAAATAACTTTTAAAGCATAAATTTTTATTTTGCATCAGTTTTCAACATAAAAGTTTTCCAGAAATACGTCCGGATTGTGCATGCAAATCGAGGAGAGTAAAAATAAAATTTTTAAGTCTTAAGAGCGCAGATTCGAGTTCTAAAATATAAGATGACCTTTTGGGTCATCACAGTGCAGCATCTTAGTTAAAGATAATTTACAGACCCACCGGGACCATCAAAATATGGATTCGGACACGTTTATCAAAATATTGACCGAAGTCAACAAAAATTAACTTTTAAAGCATAAATTCTTATTTTTATCAGTTTTTAACATAAAAGTTTTCCGAAAATATGTCCGGACTGCACACGCAAATCGAGAAAGGTAAAAATGAGATATTAAGGCTTAAGAGCGCATATTCGAGTTCTAAAATAAAAGATGACCTTTTGGGTCATCACACGCACGATATTAATAAACTCAGTGTGTCTACACCAAATAGTCCCTAACCTAAAAGGTTTACTATTGTAGTTAATATTTCTAGGAATTAATTGGATCAACAGAAGGTTATGGTCTGAATGGGTCTTGGGAAGGTGTACAACAATTGCCTTTGGAAATAAATTATTCCACTCGTTATTGACAAAATTCCTATCTAGTCTTTTCATAATTAAGCCCCTTGAATTCCTACGGTGATTGGACCACGTATATTTACAACTCTTGTACCCTAGATCCATGAGGTTGCATTTGTTAATACTAGCCCATAGGAGTGTACTACGTTTACGGTTGATGGGGTTACCTCCAAATTTAACATTCCCACTAAAGATGTCGTTGAAATCACCTTCTAGAAGCCGAGGACCATTGTACCTCTCATGAATATTTTTTATATTATTTTATAATGTATTTCTATTACCTATATTAGTACTAGCATATATAGATGAAAACAACCAAGAAGTATTTATGGGACGTACCTCAATGTTTACATGTATTTCTTGGTTTCTTCTAACAAAGTTGTGGACATCAACCACATTAAAGTTTCATAGAATAACCATTCATCCTGTTTGTCCCACTGTCGGGACTTCAATCATTTCAGAAAAGGCAAAGTCATTTAGTAGAGAGATATAATTCTACATACGAGTTTCCAATAGTGTAACCATGCAAGGCTTGTGGGTGTCAATCATATCTCGAAAATTCCTCCTAAAGGCGTCATTGTTACCACCCTTCATGTTCCAAATAATAAAGTTAGTGGGGCGATATATCATTTCTGGTTGGTTGTGAGTTGTTCCATTCTCCATCCTGCTTGTTAGGAAGGATGGATTCCTCCTTAACGAGGGGACTAGTATCATTGCATGGCTCCCCACTGTTGGGCCTTGTGGAGGCCTGATGTCCATTGAGCATTTGTAAAGTGTTGATGGACAGCTGGGAATGTACCTCTTCTCTAGCATCTCCCTAAAGAGATAGACCTTTACTTTGTTTAGGCTTGAAAATTCTAGTATTTCTTCTGACCCCATCAACATCATTTCCTCTACATTTCCTACTTGTTTTTCTTCTGATTCTGGTACGTTGGGAAGTGGTGCCTACGAGGTGCTTGTGGAGGAGCTTGGTTTCCAGTTGGAGGTACAGCCATATGAGTTTGTGCATGGTTGATTGGAGTGGTCCAAGGCATGAATATTGGGTTCATGTTTGAGATCTCCCCGGGGGAAGAAGGGGAGGTCCACTGACATGTTTTGTGTCTGTAATGGGTTAAAGTGTGGTGGCAGGATCCATTGATTTCTCATATCTTGAGCTAGGTTTGCATTCACTGATGGAGCTAGTGGGTGGAAGATGTTGTTTAACCAAACATGGTTAAGGTAATTACTTATGACGATGTGCATCCCTTCGGATCGGATACTAGTTGAGCTAGGAAATGAGATGTTTGGAGAACTATCATTGTCTCCTGCCCATTCAATATCATGTTGAATGATATTGCATGCCCCATCAGACCTTGTTCTATCCATGATAAGGGTTGGTGGTCCTGAGGCAGGGGTGGTTGGATAAAGAAGATTTGGTTGCCTCTCAGGTTGGTTTGGGGTGGTGGTGGGTTTTCCATTGTGTGAGCTCTTTGGTGCCTTAGTATTTGGATTAGACGGTAACGTTTCCTTTGTGATACTGGAATCCTTGGCATTGTTAAGGGCAGTGTGTTGATTTGTATCGAGAATTAAAATGGTTTTAGACGGAGGAGAAGTGTGAAAGATAGTAGAACTAGGTAGCTCTTTAGTATCAGTAGTGGTTAACGGGGTATTTGTATTAGTAAATGGGTTGTTTGTAGAGTCATTTATATATGGAGTATCGCCTAATATTGGATTATTTATTTGCATGTTAGCTAATTGCGGGTTGTTTGTAGAAGCCACGTGTTGATTCACATCTTTTAACAAAGCTACTTCTAATGAAATGCAATCCACCACCTCTGTAGGATTAGTGAATTCATGGCTATCGGCGGATTATCCAAGAAATGAAATTTATTTTGAGAGACAATGTATTCCTTGGGTAAATCTTACCATGATTGGCATTGAAACTAAAAATTTTATTATTAACGTTAGTGTTAGTAGTGAAGCTACTGCCATAAGATCTGGTATTAAAAGGCTGAGTGGAAGTTTTACCTGGCATACCATTACCTGGTTTGTGGATTTTACCTAACTGTTGGGTAGCTCCTTGATCTTATGATTGGATGTTTTTTTTGAGAAGTTAACTGTCTCCGTACATCTTCTTTAATGTCTTGGACAGTGTTTCGCTCCGTTGACTGGCTTGTAGGAGATTCAATTTGTGTAGACGAGGTAGTTGTGTATGTTCCCTTGTAACGACATTTGAAAAAAGGAAAATACATTTGGGCCACACTATTTTTGTCACAATGACCCATATGGGGTTATTAAAGTAAAATCACACCTAAATTAAAGTTTTTGGACAAACTTTATACTGAAAATGCCCCGCTAGGTTTGAATTTCTCTCCATGATTCTCTCTCACCCATTCAATGATTGTCTACCCAATATATGAAAAATATCAAGCATGCAAACCTCTTTCCCATAAACGTTTTTTTCTTTTAATCTTTTTACGTATTTTTTTCATCCTTTTTTTATAGTATACATATATATATTTCGAATTTATTCATCTATATACATATATTTTTATAGAAAATACTTCTTTTTAGAAAAGAGAGTTATAATACTTCTTAATTGTCACGACCCAAAATTCCACCACAGGCGTCGTAATGGTACCTAGTTTCTAAGACTAGGTAAGCCGATTATAATTACCTTTTGAAGCCATTTTTTTTTATAAACCAATAGCGGAAATAATAACAATATACAACCTCCCAAGACTGATAGTACAGAGTCACGAACTCTAACTGAATACATGGAATGATCACGAAAACCGAATATACAATACTGTTTGATTACAAATTAACAGTACAATGAAGTGAAAGACTCCAAGGGACTGCGACGGCCAAGCAACTCTACCTTGAATCTTTACGATCGCGCTTTAACTCTGCTCAAGTATGATACCTCCAATACCTGACTCTGCACGAAAATGTGCAGAAGTGTAGAGTGAGCACACCACAGCGGTGCCCAGTAAGTATCAAGACTAACCTCAATGGAGTAGAGACGGGGTACAGTCAAGACATTCACTAGTCTAATAACCTGTGCAATATAATATACAAAATACTAGGAAACAATAACAATAAGGGCAGGATAAAACAACCAGTGATATGCACAACAGACAACAAGAATACCATTAATATCCCTCAACAATTAATAAATATAATTACACCCAATTAAATCAAGTCCTTCAAATAAATGTCTTTCACATATAATTCCTTCATATAATTATTTTTGAATAAAAGTCCCTCCAAATAAATATTTTGAATATAATTCTTTCAATAAAAAAGTTACCATGTGACATCTCATTTCATAATTATAAAAATAATACGGGTCTCAGCCCATTTTCATATTTTTCGTAAACACGGGTCTCAGCCCATTTTTATATTTCCACGGCACCTCGTACCCATAATTAAATCATCATATTTTTCCGGCACCTCGTGCCCTCAATTCATACATCAACTGCACGAACAACTCACGTACCAAATATCCTCAATGTATATAAGATCCACATGATAAAGTCTATTTTCACTAAAGTGAGTTTAAAATTTTTAAATCAAGTAAGAAATCAACAAAGAATTGAATTTGTTTTTAGAATTCATTTGGGTGAAAAAAATAACATTTCACTTAAATTAAGGCATCAGATAAACTATTGGTTTGGTTGTAAAACTATTTAATTTAAAAAAAATAATAATTGCTTTTTATTTAAATCAACTCAATCATCGAAAATCAGTAAGAAAACCCAGAAATATACTTTTTTAGAGTCACGTGCTAAAAAGCCAAAGCCAACACAATATGACTAGAAACACAAAACACATGATAATAAAGTCAACTAGTACATCACGGAAGAAGACAAGAATTTACATATTCAATGAAACAAAAACACCAAGACGGGAACATAAATAAAGAAATATCAATAGGGCACTCCTGAGGTACCGCCTCGTAGTCCCAAATCATAAATAAATTCACAATATCTCATTTTCTTATATCACCGCGGGAGCCTTCACATTTAATTTTTAAAGAAATTATTTTTTTCGAAATGGCATCCCGCGTTTTAGCCATCCTTATCACACCGCATGGCTTCTAGTAGTTCCCCTACTAGCCACGCGTTTCAAGCAATCCTTATCTCACCGCATGCGTTTCCACACCTGACCTTATATCACTGCATGACTTCTAGTAGTTTCCCTACTAGCCATGCGTTTCAAGCCACCCTTATCTCACCGCATGCGTATCAATATCACAATATTTCACAAATCGCACCTCAAGTGCCCAAATATTACAACATATCACAAATTGCACATCAAGTGCTCGAATATTACAACATATCATAAATTGCACATCAAGCGCTCAAATATTACAACTTGCCATAGAAATCAACAACACATTATTTTTCCATAATAAGGAACCATGACTCGATCATAAAGTACACAACATCTTAACAAAATATTCGGGAGTGAACAACTCAACCGAATAATATTTCATAATTTGGCACTTTGCCTCAATATGATTCACGGCCTTTATAATTCAATACCAATTGTTTTTCACAACGTGAACTGAAAAGTAATTCATCTTGTTAACTAAATTTTTTATTTTAATTATTTGTAGGTAAAATCAATAATGAAAGTATTTTCCATAAAAAGAATGGAAACTCAAACAAACACAGAGTTCACATAAAAGTCAAGTGACAATCACACCAATTTATCCTATAAAAACAACCTCAGCAAACAAAGAACGGGCATAATAAATAAGAGATTTAATAAGTTACAACAATTTTCAACTTAATACTTAAGGGCGTCTACGAATTTCAACCGATATAATTTGCACATATAAACCAAGTACGTACTCGTCACCTCGCGTACATAATTTTCAATTACACAATTTCCACATAAGACTCAATGCCTAAGGGATAATTCCCCCACTCGAGGTTAGGCAAGATACTTAACTTTTTGAAGTTATGCCAATATTCTATAATCGCCTTCTTGCTTGAATTGACCTCCAAACACCTCGAATCTAGCCACAAATAATTCGATTCAGTCAATAAAATTTATTGAAATTAATTTCATAAGAAAAATACTAATTTTATAAGAAAATAATCCGAAATTAGCTCAAAATTCGTCCGTGGGGCCCATATCCTAGAACCCGATAAAAGTTATGAAATCCGAAATCCCATTCAACCACGAGTCTAACCATACCAATTTTATCAAAATCCGACCTCAACTCGATCTCCAAATCTTCAAATCTTATTTTCAAATCCCTAAGTTCAAACCCACGATTTACACCTCAAAAATATGTAATCTAGTCGGATTAGTCGATGATAATTTAATATTATAGAGTAGAAATGATCATAAGTAACTTACCTCAAGTTTTCCTTGAACTCTCTCTCAAATTCGCCCCAAAACTCGTGCTTGAAGGTCCAAAAATGGCAAAACTCGGAACCCCCCTCTGTTTTTAACACCTGTCCAGGATTTTCGCATCCGCGGAGAATTCTTCGCACCTGCGGTCTTCGCATCCGCGGTGATTTTTTCGCACCTGCGGTCTTCGCATCCGTAGTGATTTCTTCGCACATGCGGTCTTCGCATCCGCGGTGATTTCTTCGCACCCGCGATGACTGTTTTTGCACCCGCGGTCTTCGCACCCGCGATGATTTTTTTTACACCCGCGGTGCCTGGACAGCCCATGCATTTTCGCTTCCGCGAATCATTTCTCGCATCCGCGAGCTCGCACCTGCGGCCCTTTTTCGCGCAGGTGCGATCACACCAGCAGCCCAGCTGCTTCAGCTCCTCCTCCAAATCCAAATTCGATCCGTTAAGCATCCGAAACTCACCCGAGGCCCTCGGGACCCCGTCCGAATATACCAACAAGTTCAATAACATAATACGGACCTACTCTGGGCCTCAAATCATATCAAACAACATCAAAACGATGAATCGCACCTCAAATCAAAATCTATGAATTTTGAACTTTCAAATTCTATATCTTGTGCCGAAACATATCAAATCAATCTGTAATGAATTCAAATTTGCACACAAATCATAAATGACATAACGAAGCTATTCAAATTTTCAGAATAATATTTTGACCCCGATATTAAAAAATCAACCGCCCGGTCAAACTTTCCAAAATTTAATGTTTTTGCCATTTCAAGCTTACTTCTACTACGGACCTCCAAATAATTTTTCGGACATGCTCCTAAGTCCAAACTCACCATACAGAGCTATTGACATCAATAAAATTCTATTCCGGAGTCGTTTACTTAAAAGTTAACTCTCCCGTCAACTCTTTGCATTTAAGCTTCTAAATAAGGATTATTTTTTTAATTTAATTCCGAATCTTCAGTAAATTAAATTCGACCACACCCGCGGGTCATAATATATATTGCGAAGCTGCTCGAGACCTCAAGTCACTGAACGGGGCGTAAATTCTTAAAACGACAAGTCGATTCGTTATATTATCTACCTCTTAAACAAACGTTCGTCCTCGAACGTTCTAAGAATTATTCTGAGGTTACCAAATCGATGATTTTACTTTTACACATATACTCACGGTTGATTCCACGCTACTGAATTTAAGATAATCATGACAACATCATCTCATTTGAGTTTATTTCTTTTATTCAAACTTGAAAAATTTAAGGCTATTTTCTTACGCTTCAATATTTTCAAAAGGCCTGATTTCTCACAACAACGCATAGTATTAGTCTCAACTGGCTATAGCAACTCGTGCTTATGCACATAACAATTCTTTCAATAGTGTTGAAGTAATTCAAAACCTTCTCAATAGTGTTGAAGTTATAATACTTCTTAATTGTCACGATCCAAAATCCCACCACATGCGTCGTGATAACACCTAGTCTCTAAGACTAGGTAAGCCGATTATAATTACCTTTTGAAGCTATTTTTTTTTATAAACCAACAGCGAAAATAATAACAATATACAACCTCCCAAGACTGGTAGTACAGAGTCACGAACTCTAACTAAATACATGGAATGATCACGAAGATTGAATATACAAAACTGTTTGATTACAAATTAACAGGACAATGAAATGAAAAAACTCCAAGGGACTGCGACGGCCAAGCAGCTCTACCTTGAATCTTTATGATCGCGCTTTAACTCTGCTCAAGTCTGATACCTCCAATACCTGACTCTGCACAAAAATATGCAGAAGTGTAGAGTGAGCACACCACAGCGGTGCCCAGTAAGTATCAAGACTAACCTCAATGGAGTAGAGACGAGGTACAGTCAAGACACTCACTAGTCTAATACTAACCTCAATGGAGTAGAGACGAGGTACAGTCAAGACACTCACTAGTCTAATAACTTGTGCAATATAATATACAAAATACTAGGAAACAATAACAATAAGGGCAGGATAAAACAACCAGTGATATCCACAACAGACAACAAGAATACCATTAATATCCCTCAATAATTAATAAATATAATTACACCCAATTAAATCAAGTCCTTCAAATAAATGTCTTTCACATATAATTCCTTCATATAATTATTTTTAAATACAAATCCCTCCAAATAAATATTTTGAATATAATTCTTTCAATTAAAAAGTCACCATGTGACACCTCATTTCATAATTATAAAAACAAATACGGGTCTCAGCCCATTTTCATATTTTTCGTAAACACGGGTCTCAGTCCATTTTTATATTTCCACGGCACCTCGTGCCCATAATTAAATCATCATATTTTTCCGACACCTCGTGCCCTCAATTCATACCTCAACTGCACGAACAACTCACGTGCCAAATATCCTCAATGTATATAAGATCCACATGATAAAGTCTATTTTCACTAAAGTGAGTTTAAAATTTTTAAATCAAGTAAGAAATCAACAAAGAATTGAATTTATTTTTAGAATTCATTTGGGTGAAAAAAATAATATTTCACTTAAATTAAGGCATTAGATAAACTATTGGTTTGGTTGTAAGACTATTTAATTTAAAATAAAATAATAATTCCTTTTTTATTTAAATCAACTTAATCATCGAAAATCAGTAAGAAAACCCAGAAATATACTTCTTCAGAGTCACGTGCTAAAAAGCCAAAGCCAACACAATATAACTAGGAACACAAAACACATGATAATAAAGTCAACTAGTACATCACGGAAGAAGACAAGAATGTACATATTCAATGAAACAAAAACACCAAGACAAGAACATAAATAAAGAAATATCAACAGGGCACTCCTGAGTTACCGCCTCGTAGTCCCAAATTATAAATAAATTCACAATATCTCATTTTCTTATATCACCGCGGGAGCCTTCACATTTAATTTTTGAAGAAATTATTTTTTCCGAAATAACATCCCACGTTTTAGCCATTCTTATCACACCGCATGGCTTCTAGTAGTTCCCCTACTAGCCACGTGTTTCAAACAATCCTTATCTCACCGCATGCGTTTCCACACCCTGACCTTATATCACTGCATGACTTCTAGTCGTTTACTCAAAAGTCAACTCTCCAGTCAATTCTTTCCATTTAAGCTTCTAAATAAGGATTGTTTTTTTAATTTAATTCCGAATCTTCAGTAAATCAAACTCGACCACACCTGCGGGTCATAATATATATTGCGAAGATGCTCGAGACCTCAAGTCACTGAACGGGGCGTAAATTCTTAAAACGACAAGTCGGGCCGTTACATTAATTCTTAGTGTTATAATTCTTCATTTTAGAAAAGAGAGTTATAATACTTCTTAATTCTTAGTGTAAAGAAAATATATTTTTATATTTGATATAATAATAAAATGATAGTTATTAAAAATTAAGATGAATAATAATATATTGTTAGCTTCGATATTTCATTGCTAAATGTTAGATCCACTATATTAGCGATGAATTTCACTTTTTTTGTAAAATAATCCATATTTAAATTAATATATTTTCTTTTTATTTAGTGATAAAATCATAAATCTAACATTATTTCATAGATAATTAGTTAGGAAACGCCATCAACCACTACAATTAGGTTTTCTTGCACTAAAACTGTCATAAAATTCTTTAATATATGAGTACTTATTTAAAATAAGTGTTTAGATATATAAAATTATTTTAAGTACTTATTCCAAAATATGTAGGACCACATATACATAAATAAATGGATAAATAAATATATAAAGTCTTCACCATATGAATACTTAAATTAAGAGTTTAGATGTAAAAAAAGGTACTCCAAATACTTATTTAATAAAATAAGAGTTTAGATATAAGAAATTACTCTAAATACTTATTTAAAAATAATAAATGATCAAACTTACATACAACACACAAACACACACACACACACACACACACACA
>AWOL01S0035693.1:150192-192261 GCA_000715115.1 Nicotiana otophora | reverse complement strand
ATATATATATATATATATATATATGAGTTTACTAGGTCAAGGAGTCAGTTGATAAGCTTTGAGGCCTTAAGTATACTAATCTATTGCTTAGGATTAAATTTTATATTTTAAAATTTGTTATTTGAGAATTAGTAAATTCTTTGATTAAATACAATTACTAAATAGTTTATATTTTAGAAAACTCTAACGTTTATATTAAAAATTCATTATTCCTAAAATATCTCTTGGACTAGATCTTGTAATGACTTTGGTAATCAACGAATAATATTTATTTAACTATTTATTGTAGTTAAATAATACTATTGATATGGTAAATGAATGACAAAAAGTTATAACTAGCTAGCGGAGTTTATTGTCTCTTCGAATTTTGTGGCTATATTATCTTATCATAAGAAATAATTAAAGTTATTAAGCAAACTATTGCCATGATTATTTATGACATGAATAAAAAAAAATTACATTCAATGTTTCTTGCAAATTATGTTAATTACATCGTTGCGATTCATAGTTATATTGACCGTTTTTATAATAGCCAATATATAATTTTATTTATTAAGGTCATACGTATCGGCCACAAATTATTCATACCAACTATATAACTCCATTGACTAAGGTTGTAGTCATATAACCTATGTTAATTACATCGTTGCGATTCATAGTTATATTGGCCGTTTATATAATAGCCAATATATAATTTTATTCATTAAGGTCATACGTATCGGCCACTAGTTATTTATAGCAACCATATAAGTTCATTCATTAAGGTCATTAACTTAGGTCATAGTCGTATAACCTATGTTAATTACATCGTTGCGTTGAATTGACCGTTTATATAATAACCAAAGTATAATTTCATTCATTAAGGTCATATGTATCGGCCACTAGTTATTCATAGCAACTATATAAGTCCATTGACTAAGGTTGTAGTCATATAGCCTATCTTAATTACATCATTGTGATTCATAGTTATATTGGTCGTTTATATAATAGCCAATATATAATTTCATTCATTAAGGTCATACGTATCGGCCACTAGTTATTCATAGCAACCATATAAGTTCATTGACTTAGGTCGTAGTCATATAACCTATGTTAATTACATCGTTGCGATTCATAGTTATATTGAATTGACCGTTTATATAATAGTCAATATATAATTTCATTCACTAAGGTCATACGTATCGGCCAATAGTTATTCATAGCAACCATTTAAGTCCATTGACTAAGGTCTTAGTCATATAACTTATGTTAATTACATCATCGCAATTCATTGTTATATTGAATTGACCGTTTATATAAAAACAAATATATAATTTCATTAATTAAGGTCATACGTATAGGCCATTAGTTATTCATAGAAACCATATAAGTTCATTGACTAAGATCATTGTCACGACCCAAAATCTCACCTGTCGTGATGGCGCCTATCTCAATAATAGGCAAGCCAAATATCTCAATAAACCACCATAACTTTTAAATTTGAAAATAAAATAATTAAATTCAGCGAAAGAAATCTCACAATTTCAAATCTAACACTCCCAAAACCTGGTGTCACTGAGTACATGAACATCTAATATGAATACAATATCTAATTTGATACAAAAACCACTGTCTGAAAGTATAGAACAGTACAATAACTGAAGAAAAGAGAGATAAGGTCAGCAGGCGCCAAACAGCTACCTTGATAGTCTCCAACTGATAGTACTCTAAAATCTAACAATCTCTGTGTCAGAAAGCACCTGGATCTGCTCACGAGGTGCAGAGTGTAGTATGAGTACAATTAACTCGATAAGTAACAAGACTAACCTCTGGGCTGAAAGCAATGATAAGCTCCGCAGGTATAGTCTAGTATAAATAATGGAACAAAATGTAGATATGCTTTCAGATTTAACAGTTAAACTCAGTACAAGTGAAATAGATCAACACTGCATAATATGAAGAATATGACATCTCAGTAGAAAGACCTCATGTAAATATTGGTCACAAATTATCCGGTCACTCGGTACTGTTTATGACCAATCCAGCCCAGGGGTGTTCCAACCCGTATATAAATACACATCGACTGACAGGCACCCAGTACCGTATAAGGCCAATCCAGCCCTGGGATAATTTATCTCCCAAATATAAATAATNAATATACATTGACTGACAGTCAGTCACCCAGTACCGTATAAGGCCAATCCAGCCCTGGGATAATTTATCTCCCAAATATAAATAATACAATCAAGATCCATGTCCAGGTAAACTCATTACAATACAAATAAGTAAGGCAAGTCCATGTCGTGGGAAAATCCATCCCAGAGATATATATAAGCAGTAAGTAAGGCAAGTCCATGCCNAAAGCCTATAAGGCCTGCTGCAGGCGGGCAGCCCCGATCCATAAAATAGTAAAACCTATAAGGCCTTCTGCAGGCGGGTAGCCCCGATCCATAAAATAGTAAAGCCTATAAGGCCTGCTGCAGGCGGGCAGCCCCGATCTATATAATAATAACCTATATAGCCATTATGGCCTGTTGCGTCGCATAGATCAATCCCATAAATATCCTCACAATGGACAATTACTACCGAGTGTGAAATATATATTTTTGAACAATTAATTCAGCAACAACACGACCCCATGGGTCCTAAATTATTGGCACGTAGCCTAAACATGATCTTTAATAGGAGCCTCAGCTCAATTTCTCTAACACGTGGAGAATATTCAGATAATAACATGATTAATTAATCTTACAACTGCACAGGATTTATTCAAGACAACATTTATATAGTGCACGTCCAAATACTCGTCACCTATCGTGTATGTCACCTCCAAATAATTTATATCATACCAAATTCGGGGATTCATACCCTCACAACCAAGTTTAGAAGTGTTACTTACCTCAAACCGTGTAAATTCTTTATGAAATTTAGCTCAAAAACGTTTGGAACCTGACAAAAGTTACAAAATCCGAAAGCCCATTCAACCACGAGTCTAACTATACTAATTTTACCAAAATCCGACCTCAACTCGACCTCCAAATCTTCAAATCTTATTTTTAAATCCTTAAGTTCAAACCCCCGATTTATACCTCAAAAACATGTAATCTAGTCGGATTATTCGATGATAATTCAATATTATGGAGTAAGAATGATCACAAATGACTTAACTCAAGTTTCCCTTGAAGTCTCTCTCAAAATCGCCCCAAACACCGTGCTTGAAGGTCCAAAAATTGCAAAACTCGAAACCCTCTCTATTTTTAACATTCTGTCCAGGATTTTCACACTCGCTGTGATTTCTTCGCACCTGCAGTCTTTGTACCCGCGGTGATTTCTTCGCGCCTGCGGTCTTCGCACCGCGATGATTTCTTCGTGTCTGCGGTCTTCGCACCCGCGATGATTTCATCGCGACTGCGGTCTTCGCACTCGCGGTGCTTGACCAGCCCATGCATTTTCCACTTTCGCGAATCATTCCTCGCATCCGCGAGCTCGCACCTGCGGCCCTTTTTCGCGCAGGTGCGATCACGCCAGCAACCCAGCTGCTTCAGCTCCTCCTCCAAATCCAAATTTGATCCGTTAAGCATTCGAAACTCACCCGAGGTCCTCGGGACCCCGTCTGAACATACCAACAAGTTACATAATATAACACGGACCTACTCGAGGCCTCAAATCATATCAAATAACATCAAAACGACGAATCGCACCTCAAATTAAAATATATGAACTTTGAACTTTCAAATTCTATATCTTGTGCCGAAATATATCAAATCAATCCGGAATGACTTTAAATTTTGCACACAAATCATAAATGACATAACGAAACTATTCCAATTTCCAGAATTAAATTTCGACCCCTATATCAAAACGTCAGCTCCCTGGTCAAACTTCCAAACTTAACTTTCTATTTTAGCCATTTCAAGCCATATTCTACTACGAACTTCCAAATTATTTTTCGGACAAGTTCCTAAGTCCAAAATCACCATACGGAGCTATTAAAACTATAAAAATTCAAATCTGAGGTTGTTTACACATAAGTCAATATCCGGTCAACTATTTCAACTTAAACTTCCACCATGAAAGTTCATTCTTCCAAGATAACTCTGAAATACCTTAAAATCAAAATCGATAATTCACACAAGTCATAATACCTCGTAGGACGTTATTCAAGGCTTCAAATAGTTGAAAAGAGCATAAATGCTCAAAAATACCAGTCGGGTCGTTACAATCTCCCCCACTTAAACATACGTTCGTCCTCAAACGTGCCAGGAGTTGTTTCCAAGCCACCACATCACTATTCCATCTTACCACACACGTACCCGAGGGTGATATCATGTCACCTTATTCTATATAGGCCTGACCACGCAACATAACTGAAAATTATTAATTTAACCTTAGCCCAAAAAACATGGACCCAACTTTCTAACATCCAGAATTCTTTTCAAGACCCGAATCTCACATCTACATACTGTATAAGTTTGAACAAGTTTTATCCAGCCATAACCATAATCCCAGATATAATCACTTTCTATGCCGACCTTCAATATTATCCTCCCAATATATCGGAATCCAACCTGATAGTATCCATTCTAGGTCCAATGACCTTATATTATTAAACACAACTATCTTATTGACATGCCACACCAACACAACTCAATCCACAACTGCGCAACCTTGTACCCAAAAATAGAAAATATCTCAAAGTAGAGAACCGTATTGTAAGTTCAACAAGAACCACCACAACTGTAATTCTATAATCTCATTATATATTGTACAACCGATACACACAAGTTTAATAACAGTAACCAGCTATTTTAGAGCTCGCATTAACATCGCTCGCACTGACAACTCACGTGCTATTGTATCAATATCTGAACCCGCACGGACTACTCACATGCCAATAATATCAGCATATAGATCCGCACGGACAACTCACGTGCCAATAACATAATCTCCCTAGCATGGTCATAGGCCTTTAATTCAAGCATAACATACGAGAGCAATCCAATAAGTACACATGAACCATCGTAACTGATCACAACTCCAGCACTCGCATGGCAATCACATCCTTCATGCACGATCATCCCACTAGGAATATTCCCATAATTCCTCCGTGCCATATAATAATAATTTGAATATCAGCAGTTTATCAACCATGTGAGTACTGTAACCAATGAACATTCGTAAGTCAAAACACAATGAGCCTTTTGAAATGCGCACCCTTCTCAGGGATTACCGAGCAGTTATAACATTTATCTAATTATCTGAAATTGATCAATCTGTCTAAAATTCATTATCTTCCTTTCAAGAATGAACTGTCACCTTGTACATGTGAATCTTAATCTCGCGCCACACACCGCATCTATCATGCCATCATGTGACAAGCATGGGAATCTCATTATCATCTATGGGTAACCAGCAAATTACATACTTGGTCATTCAGTAACCTTCATCTTTCTTCCTTCCAAGAGAAATTCATAACACACAACATGTTTCCCACACCAGTAGAAAATATTCGGTTCAAACCGTCAAGAACACTTTGAAATCCATCGGCACATTACTAAGCTATTAAAAATAAATTCCTCTAACTCGACCAAACCACGTAGGTCACCAAAACCCAAGAATATTGCCACCAAAACATCTATAGAGTCTCACCACATCATAATTACCCTTATAAATACCACAACCGAAATACCCACTCTGAAAATACCTTATTTGAGTCTAAGGCCGTTTCATTCACCTTCCTGATACCGAAATATAAAATCCCTAATGATATACAAAAATGGCTCAAGTCTCGACACCATCCAACTTAAATCTCATATTTTAGCCATAAACAAATCCGCCAAAAATTCTCAATTGTTACATATTAATCGTGAATCCATTGGAACTTTCTTAGGAGTCATCCACTCTGCTCAAATATCAATTGCACCGCCCAAACGGGCCGAAAGACACATTGCACATTAGCACAACAACACCCAAAGAAGTATCCCAGCTTTAACACCACCAATCAAATTCATACTCCGTGCGCACTGCATCCTTCACAAATAACAACTCACTCATTCTATGATTTTCATATATTCATAAATGCAATATAACCCGTATCCATGAATTTTCTTATTCGAGTCACCCTCGATCTCAACCTCTGCAAGTCATAACTAACCCACAAGTATGCCTCAGACCAAAACTAAATTTTAAACATATAACCATGAATTGAATTGTCAATAGAAGACTCCCCCACTTAGCTCAAAGCCATAGAACAAAACACTCGATAATTCATAATACCCATACTTTATTACTGCCATAATACTGCTGTCAGTTCAACGAAAATTCTTCTCAAGCTTATGCAACACCCACCGTAAACTACCTCAATCATCCGCTAAGTTCACATTTATTCTCGCGACAATCAAGTCAATTTCTCAACCAGATTCAAATTCAAGTCTCAACACATACGCCCCGCTGGTAGAAAAGAAACTCTTTATTCACATCGTAAGGAACACACCTACATATATTACTCCGCAGGAGATAGCCCACCTGCTTAGTCTCAAATTGGTATCTTGTTATAACCTTTCGTAACCATAATTACTACGCAATCACTTAATCTTTCTGAGTCAAAACTCATTAGCAAGACATGAAAATTTAATTTCTCCCACAATTTAACTGAAAGATCCTTCAAAACATTCATACTCGAGATTGTAAGTCACGTCAAAATGAAAATCAAGAACCTTATGGCCCTTTTTACATTTCAAGGAAATACTTCTCGTCACATTCAAATTTTCTTAACATATTCCGAAGTCACATCATTCTCATCACAAAGCCATTCCACCGTTCATCGAGCAATAAATTCCACTCGTAAGAACATTACCGGACATATAAGCCTAAATGTACAGATTATAACTGAAGCTACCAAGCCTAAGCTGCAGTCTAAACCTAGCCTCAAATCCTCCAGACTGGCCCATCACCAAAACACAGAATACACATCTTGAACCTCGTTCATATAATCACAAGCCGGCGATGCACAACTTATACCGAGCGCTCATGTGCGCTTACGAATGCGTGAAAGGAATTCAAAGAGTTATGTTTCAAGCTAAATCAATTCCGCACGATAGAATATAAGAAAGTGAAATTTTTCTAAGGTTTCGGCAGCCTCTCGAAGATAAGCACAGACGTCTCTGTACCGATCCACAAGACTCTACTAAACCTGCTCATGACTTGTGAGACCTATGTCATCTAACACTCTGATACCAACTTGTCACGACCCAAAATCTCACATGTTGTGATGGCGCCTATATCAATACTAGGCAAACCGAATATCTCAATAAACCACCATAAATTTTAAATTTGAAAACAAAATAATTAAATTCAGCAGAAGAAATCTCACAATTTCAAATCTAACACTCCCAAAACCTGGTGTCACTGAGTACATGAGCATCTAATATGAATACAATGTCTGATTTGATACAAAAACCACTGTCTGAAAGTATAGAACAGTACAATAACTGAAGAAAAGAGAGACAAGGTCAGCATGCGCCAAACAGCTACCTTGATAATCTCCAACTGATAGTACTCTAAAATCTAACAAACTCCGTATCCGAAAGCACCTGGATCTGCACACGAGGTGCAGAGTATAGTATGAGTACAACTAACTCAATAAGTAACAAGACTAACCTCTGGGCTAAAAGCAATGATGAGCTCCGCAGGTACAATCTAGTATAACTAATGGTACAAAATGTAGATATGCTTTCAGATTTAACAGTTAAACTCAGTACAAGTGAAATAGATCAACATTAAATGATATGAAGAATATGACATCTCAGTAAAAAGACCTCATATAAATATTGGTCATAAATTATCCGGTCACTCGGTACTGTTTATGGCCAATCCAGCCAAGGGGTGTTCTAACCCGTATATAATATACATTGACTGACAGTCAGTCACCCAGTACCGTATAAGGCCAATCCAGCCCTGGGATAATTTATCTCCCAAATATAAATAATACAATCAAGATCCATGTCCAGGTAAACTCATTACAATACAAATAAGTAAGGCAAGTCCATGCCGTGGGAAAATCCTTCCCAGAAATGTATATAAGCAGTAAGTAAGGCAAGTCCATGCCCTGGGAAGTCCATCCCAAATATCGATGATCATCTACGCTCACTAGGGTATGTACAGACTCCGAAGGGGCTCCTTCAGCCCAAGCGTAATACAAAGCCAATATGGCCCACTGCAGGCGGGCAGTCCCGATCCATATAATAATAAAGCCTATAAGGCCTGCTGCAGGCGGGCAGCCCCGATCCATAAAATAGTAAAACCTATAAGGCCTTCTGCAGGCGGGCAGCCCCGATCCATAAAATAGTAAAGCCTATATGGCATGCTGCAGGCGGGCAGCCCCGATCCATATAATAATAACCTATATAGCCATTATGGCCTGTTGCGTCGCGCAGATCAATCCCATAAATATCCTCACAGTGGATAATTACTACCGAGTGTGAAATATATATTTTTGAACAATTAATTCAACAACAACACGACCCCATGGGTCCTAAAATATTGTCACGTAGCCTAAACATGATCTTTAATAGGAGCCTCAACTCAATTTCTCTAACACGTGGAGAATATTCAGATAATAACATGATTAATTAATCTTACAACTGCACAGGATTTATTCAAGTCATAACTTATATGGTGCACGTCCAAATGCTCATCACCTATCGTGTATGTCACCTCCAAACAATTTATATCATACCAAATTCGGGGATTCATACCCTCACAACCAAGTTTAGAAGTGTTACTTACCTCAAACCGTGTAAATGCTTTGCACAATTTAGCTCAAAAACGTCTCGGAACCTGACAAAAGTTACAAAATCCGAAAGCCCATTCAACCACGAGTCTAACTATANCACAAATTATCCGGTCACTCGGTACTGTTTATGACCAATCCAGCCCAGGGGTGTTCCAACCCGTATATAAATACACATCGACTGACAGGCACCCAGTACCGTATAAGGCCAATCCAGCCCTGGGATAATTTATCTCCCAAATATAAATAATACAATCAAGATCCATGTCCAGGTAAACTCATTACAATACAAATAAGTAAGGCAAGTCCATGCCGTGGGAAAATCCTTCCCAGAAATGTATATAAGCAGTAAGTAAGGCAAGTCCATGCCCTGGGAAGTCCATCCCAAATATCGATGATCATCTACGCTCACTAGGGTATGTACAGACTCCGAAGGGGCTCCTTCAGCCCAAGCGTAATACAAAGCCAATATGGCCCACTGCAGGCGGGCAGTCCCGATCCATATAATAATAAAGCCTATAAGGCCTGCTGCAGGCGGGCAGCCCCGATCCATAAAATAGTAAAACCTATAAGGCCTTCTGCAGGCGGGCAGCCCCGATCCATAAAATAGTAAAGCCTATATGGCATGCTGCAGGCGGGCAGCCCCGATCCATATAATAATAACCTATATAGCCATTATGGCCTGTTGCGTCGCGCAGATCAATCCCATAAATATCCTCACAGTGGATAATTACTACCGAGTGTGAAATATATATTTTTGAACAATTAATTCAACAACAACACGACCCCATGGGTCCTAAAATATTGTCACGTAGCCTAAACATGATCTTTAATAGGAGCCTCAACTCAATTTCTCTAACACGTGGAGAATATTCAGATAATAACATGATTAATTAATCTTACAACTGCACAGGATTTATTCAAGTCATAACTTATATGGTGCACGTCCAAATGCTCATCACCTATCGTGTATGTCACCTCCAAACAATTTATATCATACCAAATTCGGGGATTCATACCCTCACAACCAAGTTTAGAAGTGTTACTTACCTCAAACCGTGTAAATGCTTTGCACAATTTAGCTCAAAAACGTCTCGGAACCTGACAAAAGTTACAAAATCCGAAAGCCCATTCAACCACGAGTCTAACTATACTAATTTTACCAAAATCCGACCTCAACTCGACCTCCAAATCTTCAAATCTTATTTTTAAATCCTTAAGTTCAAACCCCCGATTTACACCTCAAAAACATGTAATCTTGTCGGATTATTCGATGATAATTCAATATTATGGAGTAGAAATGATCACAAATGACTTAACTCATGTTTCCCTTGAATTCTCTCTCAAACTCGCCCCAAACACCGTGCTTGAAGGTCCAAAATTGCTAAACTCGGAACCCCCTCTATTTTTAATATTCTCTCCAGGATTTTCGCACTCGCTGTGATTTCTTCTCACCTGCAGTCTTCGTACCCCCGGTGATTTCTTCGCGCCTGCGGTCTTCGCATCCGCGATGATTTCTTCGCGTCTGCGGTCTTCGCACCCGCGATGATTTCATCGCGACTGCGGTCTTCGCACCCGCGATGATTTCATCGCGACTGCGGTCTTCGCACCCGCGGTGCTTGGCCAGCCCATGCATTTTCCGCTTTCGCGAATCATTCCTCGCATCCGCAAGCTCGCACCTGCGGGCCGTTTTCGCACAGGTGCGATCACACCAGCAACCCAGCTGCTTCAGCTCCTCCTCCAAATCCAAATTCGATCTGTTAAGCATTCGAAACTCACCCGAAGCCCTCGGGACCCTGTCCGAACATACCAACATGTTCCATAACGTACCACGGACCTACTCGAGGCCTCAAATCATATCAAACAACATCAGAACGATGAATCGCACCTCAAATCAAAATTTATGAACTTTGAACTTTCAAATTCTATATCTTGTGCCGAAACATATCAAATCAATCCGGAATGACTTCACATTTTGCACACAAATCATAAATGACATAACGAAACTATTCCAATTTCCAGAATCAAATTTCGACCCCTATATCAAAAAGTCAATTCCCTGGTGAAACTTCCAAACTTAACTTTCTATTATTGCCATTTCAAGCCAAATTCTACTACGGACTTCCAAATTATTTTCCGGACACGCTCCTAAGTCCACAATCACCATACGGAGCTATTAAAATTATAAAAATCCAAATCCGAGGTCGTTTACACATAAGTCAATATCCGGTCAACTATTTTAACTTAAACTTCCACCATGAAAGTTCATTCTTCCAAGCTAACTCTGAAATACCTTAAAACCAAAACCGATAATTCACACAAGTCATAATACCTCGTAGGACGTTATTCAAGACTTCAAGTAGTTGAAAAGAGCATAAATGCTCAAAAATACCGGTCGGGTCATTGCAATCTCCCCCACTTAAACATACGCTCGTCCTCAAACGTGCCAGGAGTTGTTTCCAAGCCACCACATCACTATTCCATCTTACCACGTACGTACCCGAGGGTGATATCATGTCACCCTATTCTATATAGGCCTGACCACGCAACATAACTGAAAATCATTAATTTAACCTTTAGCCTAAAAACCATGGAGCCAAATTTCTAACATCCAGAATTCTTTTCAAGGCCCGAATCTCACATCTACACACTGTATAAGTTTGAACAAGTTATATCCAGCCATAAACATAGTCCCAGATATAATCACTTTCTATGCCGACCTTTAATATTATCCTCCCAATATACCCGAATCCAACCTGATAGTATCCATTCTAGGTCCAATGACCTTATATTATTAAACAACTATCTTATTGACATGCCATACCAATATAACTCAATCCACAACTGCGCAACCTTGTACCCAAAAATAGAAAATATCTCAAAGTAGAGAACTGTATTGTAAGTTCAACAAGAACCACCACAACTGTAATTCTATAATCTCATTATATATTGTACAACTGATACACACAAGTTTAATAACAGTAACCAGCTCTTTTAGAGCTCACATTAACATCACTCGCACTGACAACTCACGTGCTATAGTATCAGTATCTGAACCCGCACGGACGACTCACTTGCCAATAATATCAGCATATGGATCCGCACGGATAACTCACGTGCCAATAACATAATCCGCCTAGCATGGTCATAGGCCTTTAATTCAAGCATAACATACGGGAGCAATCAAATAAGTACACATGAACCATCGTAACTGATCACAAATCCAGCACTCGCATGGCTATCACATCCTTCATGCGCGATCATCCCACTAGGAATATTCCCATAATTCCTCCGTGCCATATAATAATAATTTGAATATCAGCAGTTTATCAACTAGGTGAGTACTGCAACCAATGAACATCCGTAAGTCAAAACACAATGCGCCTTTTGAAATGCGCACCCTTATCAGGGATTACCGAGTAGTTATAACATTTATCTAATTATCTGAAATTGATCATTCTGTCTAAAATTCATTATCTTCCTTTCAAGAATGAACTGTCACGTTGTAGATGTAAATCTTAATCTCGCGCCACACACCGTATCTATCATGCCATCATGTGACAAGCATGGGAATCTCATTATCATCTATGGGTAACCAGCAAATTACATACTTGGTCATTCAGTAACCTTCATCTTTCTTCCTTACAAGAGAAATTCATAACACACAACACGTTTGCCACACCAGTAGAAAATATTCGGTTCAAACCGTCAAGAACACTTTGAAATCCATCTGCACATAACTAAGCTATTAGAACTAAATTCCTCTAACTCGACCAAACCACGTAGGTCACCAAAACCCAAGAATATTGCCACCAAAACATCTGTAGAGTCTCACCACATCATAATTACCCTTATAAATACCACAACCGAAATACCCACTCTAAAAATACCTTATTTGAGTCTAAGGCCGTTTCATTCACCTTCCTGATACCTAAATATAAAATCCCTAATGATATACAAACATGGCTCAAGTCTCGACACCATCCAACTTAAATCTCATATTTTAGCCATAAACAAATCCGCCAAAAATTCTCAATTGTTACATATTAATCGTGAATCCATTGGAACTTTCTTAGGAGTCATCCACTCTGCTCAAATATCAATTGCACCGCCCAAACGGGCGGAACGACACATTGCCCATTAGCACAACAACACCCAAAAAAGTACCCCAGCCTTAACACCACCAATCAAATTCATACTCTGTGCGCACTGCATCCTTCACAAATAACAACTCACTCATTCCATGATTTTCATATATTCATAAGTGCAATATAACCCGTATCCATGAATTTCCTTATTCGAGTCACCCTCGATCTCAACCTCTGCAAGTCATAACTAACCCACAAGTATGCCTCAGACCAAAACTAAATTTTAAACATATAACCATGAATTGAATTGTCAATAGAAGACTTCCCCACTTGGCTCAAAGCCATAGAACAAAACACTTGATAATTCATAATAGCCATACTTTATTACTGTCATAATACTGCAGTCAGTTCAACAAAAATTCTTCTCAAGCTTATGCAACACCCACCATAAACTACCTCAATCATCCGCTAAGTTCACATTTATTCTCACGACAATTAAGTCAATTTCTCAACCTGATTCAAATTCAAGTCTCAACACATACGCCCCGCTGGCAGAAAAGAAACTCTCTATTCACATCGTAAGGAACACACCTACATATATTACTCCGCAGGAGATAGCCCACCTGCTTAGTCTCAAATTTGTATCTTGTTATACCCTTTCGTAACCATAATTACTACGCAATCACTTAATCTTTCTGAGTCAAAACTCATTAGCAAGACATGAAAATTTAATTTCTCCCACAATTTAACTGAAAGATCCTTCAAAATATTCATACTCGATATTGTAAGTCACATCAAAATGAAAATCAAGAACCTAATGGCCCTTTTACCGAGCGCTCCTGTGCGCATACGAATGCGTGAAAGGAATTCAAAGAGTTATGTTTCAAGCTAAATCAATTCCGCACGATAGAATACAAGAAAGTGAAATTTTTCTAAGGTTTCGGCAGCCTTTCGAAGATAAGCACAGACGTCTCTGTACCGATCCACAAGACTCTACTAAACCTGCTCATGACTCGTGAGACCTGTGTCACCTAACGCTCTGATACCAACTTGTCATGACCCAAAATCTCACATGTCGTGATGGCGCATATATCAATACTAGGCAAATCGAATATCTCAATAAACCACCATAAATTTTAAATTTGAAAACAAAATAATTAAATTCAGCGGAAGAAATCTCACAATTTCAAATCTAACACTCCCCAAACCTGGTGTCACTGAGTACATGAGCATCTAATATGAATACAATGTCTGATTTGATACAAAAACCACTGTCTGAAAGTATAGAACAGTACAATAACTGAAGAAAAGAGAGACAAGTTCAGCATGCGCCAAACAGCTACCTTGATAGTCTCCAACTGATAGTACTCTAAAATCTAACAATCTCCGTACCCGAAAGCACCTGGATCTGCACACGAGGTGCAGAGTATAGTATGAGTACAACTAACTCAATAAGTAACAAGACTAACCTCTGGGCTGAAAGCAATGATGAGCTCCGCAGGTACAGTCTAGTATAAATAATGGTACAAAATGTAGATACGCTTTCAGATTTAACAGTTAAACTCAGTACAAGTGCAATAGATCAATACTGAATGATATGAAGAATATGACATCTCAGTAAAAATAACTCATGTAAATATTGGTCATAAATTATCCGATCACTCGGTACTATTTATGGCCAATCCAGCCCAGGGGTGTTTCAACCCGTATATAAATATACATTGACTGACAGTCAGTCACCCAGTACCGTATAAGGCCAATCCAGCCTTGGGATAATTTATCTCCCAAATATAAATAATACAATCAAGATCCATGTCCAGGTAAACTCATTACAATACAAATAAGTAAGGCAAGTCTATGCCGTGGGTAAATCCATCCCAGATATTTATAAGAGCAGTAAGTAAGGCAAGTCCATGCCCTGGGAAGTCCATCCCGAATATCGATGATCATCTACGCTCACTGGAATGTGTACAGACTACGGAGGGGCTCCTTCATCCCAAGTCTAATACAAAGACAATAGGGCCTACTGCAGGCAGGCAGTCCCGATCCGAATAATAACAAAGCCTATAAGGCCTGCTGCAGGAGGGCAGCTCCGATCCATAAAATAGTAAAGCCTATAAGGCCTGCTGCAGGCAGGCAACCCCGATCCATATAATAATAACGTATAAAGCCATTATAGCCTGTTGCGTCGCAACTCAATCCCATAAATATTCTAACAATGTAAAATTATTACTGAGTGTGAAATATATATTTTTGAACAATTAATTCAACAACAACACGACCCCATGGGTCCCAAAATATTGGCACATAACCTAAACATGATCTTTAATAGGAGCCTCAGCTCAATTTCTCTAACACGTGGAGAATGTTCAGATAATAACATGATTCATTAATCTTGTAACTGCATAGGATTTATTCAAGACACAATTTAAATGGTGCACGTCCGCATGCTCGTCCCCTATCATGTATGTCACCTCCAAATAATTTATATCATACCACATTTGGGGATTCATACCCTCAGAACCAAGTTTAAAAGTGTTACTTACCTCAAATCGTGTAAATTCATTACTCCGCTATGCCTTTGCCTCGTTAATTGGCCTCCAAGTTCCTTGAATCTAACCACAATTAATTCAATCCAGTCAATAAAATTTATTGGAATTAATTCCATAAAAAATACTAATTTCCCATAAAAATCCAAAATTTAGCTCAAATATTTTCCGTGGGGCCCACGTCTCGGAACCCGATAAAAGTTACAAAATCCGTAAGCTCATTCAACCACGAGTCTAATCATACTAAACTTACCAAAATCCAATCGCAACTCGACCTCCAAATTTTCAAATCGTATTTTTAAATCCCTAAGTTCAAACCCCAGATTTACACCCCAAACATATGTAATCTAGTCAGATTATTCGGTGATAATTCAATATTATGGAGTAACAATGATCACAAATGACTTACCTCAAGTTTCCCTTGAATTCTCTCTCAAAATCGCCCCAAACACCGTGTTTGAAGGTTCAAAAATGGCAAAACTCGGAACCCCCTCTATTTTTAACATTCTGTCCAAGATTTTCGCACCCGCGGTGATTTCTTCGCACCTGCGTTCTTCGCATCCGCGGTGATTTCTTCGCGCCTGCGGTCTTCGCATCCGCAATGATTTCTTCGCGTCTGCGGTCTTCTCACCCGCGATGATTTCTTCGCGCCTGCAGTCTTCTCACCCGCGATGATTTCTTCGTGCATGCGGTCTTCGCACCCGCGGCAAACATTTTCGCACTCGCGGTGCATGGCCAGCCCATGCATTTTCCGCGACTAATTTCTCGCATCCGCGAGCTCANAGCTCGCACCTGCGGCCCTTTTTCGCGCAGGTGCGATCACACCAGCAGCCCAGCTGCTTCAGCTCCTCCTCCAAATTCAAATTCGATCCGTTAAGCATCCGAAACTTACCCGAGGCCCTCGGGACCCCGTCCGAACATACCAACAAGTTCCATAACATAACACGGACCTACTCGAGGCCTCACATCATATCAAACAACATCAAAATGATGAATCACACCTCAAATCAAAATCTATGAATTTTGAACTTTCAAATTCTATATCTTGTGCCGAAACATATCAAATCAATCCGGAATGACTTCAAATTTTGCACACAAATCATAAATGACATAACACAGCTATTCCAATTTCCAGAATCAAATTTTGACCCCGATATTGAAAAGTCAACTCCCCGGTCAAACTTTCAAACTTAACTTTCTATTTTAGCCATTTCAAGCTAAATTCTACTACGGACTTTCAAATAATTTTTCGGACACGCTCCTAAGTCCAAAATCACCATACAGAGCTATTGAAATCATAAAAATATAAATCCGAGGTCGTTTATACATAAGTCAATATCTGGTCAACTATTTCAACTTAAGCTTCCAACACGAAAGTTCATTCTTCCAAGCTATCTCCGAAATACCTTAAAACCAAAACCGATATTTTACACAAGTCATAATACCTCGTAGGACGTTATTCAAGTCTTCAAATAGTTGAAAGGAGCGTAAATGCTCAAAACGAGCGGTCGGGTCGTTACAGTCATAGTCATATAACCTATATTAATTACATCATTGCGATTCATAGTTATATTGGCCGTTTATATAATAGCCAATATATAATTTCATTCATTAATGTCGTACGTATCGGCCACTAATTATTCATAGCAACCATATAAGTCCATTGACTAAGGTCATAGTCATATAACCTATGTTAATTATATTGTTGGGATTCATAGTTATATTGGCCATTTATATAATAGCCAATATATAATTTGATTCATTAAGGTCATACGTATCGGCCACTAGTTATTCATAGAAACCATATAAGTTCATTGACTAAGGCCGTAGTCATATAACCTATGTTAGTTACATTGCTGCTCATAGTTATATTGAATTGACCGTTTATATAATAACCAATATATAATTTCATTCATTAAGGTCAGACGTATCGGCCACTAGTTATTCATAGCAACCATATAAGTCCATTGACTAAGGTCTTAATCATATAACTTATGTTAATTACATCATCGCGATTCATTGTTATATTGAATTGACCGTTTATATAATAGCCAATATATAATTTCATTCATTAAGGTCATACGTATCGGCCACTAGTTATTCATAGAAACCATATAAGTCCACTGACTAAGAAAAATTAGACAAATGTAATAAGAATTAAGAAAATAAATTTAGATCAAATTTCATTTATTGTAAAAACTAATTATGATTTACTCATATTTTTATAGTAAATAGCTTTTGCAAGTTTTAAAAATTAAGATTCTTATTTTAATAGCTATTCACTAACCATGTGATCTGTTTTCTTCCATTCCACTTCTTTTTTTTAAATAATTTTTTAAACATATTATATAGAGAAAAGAAATAATAGTAGGAACGTTGTTACAATATTATATATAATGTGTTTCAAAAATAAGAAAATAGATTTTTATATGATTAATATCTTAATTGAGAGCGATTACTTTAAGTCTGAACGCATAAGATGATTTTTTAACAATAGGGTCCAATTTAAAATATAAAAGGATATGACTTATTTGAATTTGATATGAGATCTTTTTTAAAAAAAATATAAAGAAAAATCATATTTTGGATATGAGCAATAGGATCAAAGTTCTTTTAAAATAATTTTTAGTTTTTATTTGTATTATATTAAAATGAGTGTGGTGCAATAAATATTAAATTAAACAAACTAATGTTTCTAGTACTACCAAGTTTCTTGATTTGAATTCATGTTTAGTTTAAGGATTAAAAAAATGAAAGGTTTGTTTTGGTGATGTGTAGATCGTATATTTTATTAAATCAAGTATATAATTAATTTTTATTAAATATACAGTATAATTTGCTATACATATAAAATACACAAAGTATATAGAGACTTTTCATCGTCATATGTATAGAAACATGTATCAATATTAGTTGCTCAATGTATTTTGGGAATAGAGATAAGTTACTGTATTTATTAGTGTGGTTTGGAGAAAATATTATGTGGGGGAAAGATTACAAAACTGAATAAGTCTATGATAGTCTTTTTACGAGTGTGACCATTAATGTGGCCGATTAGCAGCACTCTTGGAAACAATATGGCCCAGTCTTCCGCATTGTTTACATAAACAATATTCTCCCTCATAAAATATTTGTTGTTTATGATAACCAATGAGGACGAAGGGTACAACTAGCTCTTCTAGTGGCATTTCTATACATAATCTTGCATAGCATGCCCTTAAGATTGAGAAAGTGCATGCATCGATTTTTAACAACCTACCAATCTTATTCCCTATTTTCTCCAGGATTATACCATTGTAGAACTTGGTTGGTAGTTGTGGTAGGCGAACGCAGACGGCTGTCAGTGAAACTTTCGCTTCAGATGCCAGGAAGTTTTGGTTCCAATCGTTGAACTGAGAGGAAGTGACCAATGTCACACCCCTTTTTTTCCCGAGGGGATAGAGAGTTTTTCAAATTAAAGTAACATTAATCGAAATGAGATTATTTATTTAATTCAGAGTCGCCACTTGGAATAATTTATGGTGTCCTAAGTCACCGGTTTATTTTAAATCCCAAATCGAGGAAATTTGACTCTATTTTTGGTCTGCGAACACAGAAGAACGGGTAAAATATTATGTTAACCCGGAAGAAGGTTTGAGGCATTCCCGAGTTCCGTAATTTTAGCATGGTCGGTCAACTATTAATAATTGACCTAATTATCTGATTTAATACATATTTAAACCTATTGTGCATTTTTAAATTCTCTAATCGCTTTTTAATAGAATTTTAGCTGCCTTTAGGATTTATGGAATTTGTTTGAACGAGTGGCAATGTCGCGCACTCGTATAGTTTTGTACACATTGCGAATCGCGTCACGTGAAATACACCTGCGATCCTCAACATGTTATTTTATTATTGTTTGAAATTGTGGTTGAATCATGTGAAACATACACTCGACTTGAAAATTACGTATCATGACTATGCCACGGGAACCGTACCCATAGTCACGATGATTATTATTAATCGCGCCTAAAATAATTACGATATTTATGATTCTATTATCCTAAAATTTGGGATTTGCGTGCGAAGTCTAGATTTATGGAGTGTATTTTGTTGGGAAAGAATATCAATTTAACTTCTGACTCAAAGCATGCGTATGTTTAAATCTCAAAAGCTTGTTTCAAAATTAGTTGTTGAAACCCCATATCCAAATCATTTGAGCTAATTAAAATAACTTGAAAGGTGAATATGGACGGAGGTAGAAAGCAAAGAGAAACAGAACTTTTTCCAAATACGCTAGCTACTCTAGCATTAGAATATCTAGTGTTAGAACATCTGGGATAAACAAAGAAGCCACATCAGATAAGAATAAAAAGAGCATTAGAAAAATAGTTCCTTTTCAAACATCTATCGTCATGTGAAGAATGTATAAGGCATGTTTACCGCCCAAGGCCTCAGAGAGAAGACAGAAACATCCATATAAACTCTTTGAAAAATGTAGAACCAGCTATCAATCGAAATTATACAAAATGGATAATGAATTTAAATAGCTCTAGTCATAAACAAAATAAACTTAGCAATCCTTGTATCTGGCTAATTATCAGCTGTGACTTCATATAAAAAGAAACTCATGGTTTCTCATCTCATTATCTTCTGCTAAGACACTCAATTCCAGCCCATGTGACTTTGCAATTCCCAAAAACAATGTTGCATTTACAAGGATAACTACAGAGCTAACTTGCAAATTTGCATCCAACTTATCACAATTGAAACAAACGAAACAACATTTTAAGATTCAAATGATTATAGCTTTCCATGATTGCAACACACAAAGGGATAACCAGAGAAAAGGCATGCCAACAACTTCATTCAATATATTGTTTTAAAGAAATGGAGGTTGCAAGAGAACCTGAATTCCCAAACATCACAAGTTTATGTTGAGCGTTTGCATACCTAAAAGTGTGAAAAACAGTAAATAGTGGATAAATATAAATTTGGAGGTATAAGAATGAAGCTCAGCTCAAACAGTTCCACAAGAACGGCAGCAAACAAACAGGAACCACAGCTATTCAAAACCCCAGAAGTTAGTCATACTATTGCTTGTAAGTTCATGTCATTAACTTAAATCATGCTCATATTACTACTTAAACTACTACAGACTTAACAACGACATTCATAGCTAATTAGATCCCTGAAAGCAAACAACTCACACTCGGATTTAGCTTTTAAAAGAAATCTACATATGCTAATATACCATTCAAGCTTGTTTCATTCATAGATTAAACTTGTACTAGTTTATTTCAACTTGAAATCAAATAGCCCTATCTTAACTAGATTTACAGCAGCCCAATGAATAATCACAACTGATATAGAATCCATTTATCAAGACAAAAAGCAAACAATGAGTGAATTTGACAACACACAAGCAAAACCACTCATTTTTTATGCACAAAATCTAAACATAGGCATAATAAGAACAAATTACATCTTTGAATCTATATTTAGTGAATATCAAACAGGATAAATAGATTACATACCTATCAGCAAGAACAACAGAAGAAAGAACGACCAAATAAAGGCCAAACTTGCGAGCAAATAGAGCTTGATTGAACAAGAGCAGCTAAACAGTAATCAACAGCCCATTGTGTTAAGATTCAGCAGTTTCTAAGCTCATAAAATGCACCAGGAAATAGTAAAGTTGGAGCAGCCTTTTAAATTTCTCTTTTCTGTCTAAGTTTTGATACTTTTTGAGAGTGAAGATGCAGAAAATGTTTTTTTAACCTCCCTCTCTCTGAGGGGAGTCCCTTTTTTTATAGGGTAAAATTGGATCAGCTCCACTCCCATGTGATCTCCCTGAAATTAAGGAGAAAGGGTCTCTTTTCTAACTGATTTTGTTATAGCTGTCCCTTTCTTATCTAATTTCAGCATATTTCTCTTAACAAATTGGGGCAGCTGTCCCTATTCTAGAAGCTTCTTTTATTTCCATACCTTTTAACTTTTTTAACTCTCAATTCTTACCCCCACATTTAAACTTATTTTTTATTTTAATGAGTTTCCAACCAAACAAAACAAATTCCTCATTGTTTCATTTTCTTTTAGAACCATGTATTTCAGTAATTATAAACAATTATCATAAAAGCTTCGGATAAGTCAAAAATCAAAGTACAAATAACAATATTCAACTTTTAAACTATTCTAAGTACTTAACTAATTAAAAATATAATTAATTGATTATACACCTAATTAAACATGTGAACAAAATTAATCTGACCGGATTTAGGTATGATCTGGTCTGAACATAATACAAGGAATCCACGATTAAAGACAGACTTGGCCGGAACAGAAACAAGGAAGAAGGGAAGAGAAAAGTACTAATTTGGCCAAATGAGAGTCAATAATTGAGGCGAATTAACGAGTGATGATGGCGACGAAGCTTGAACGGTCAGTGGTGACTTGGCCGGAATCTGGCGACTTCGAAGTGACCCAAAATAGGTGTCAATCTATTGTTTCGGATGAAAAACAATCGATTAGCACCAATTTTGGTCAATCGAATCAAAAATTCCAAGAAAAAGTAGAGGGAGGCGGATTAGGGTTTTTTCTTGAATTTCAAATTTGAAATTAAATAAAATGGGTGGGGATTTTGGGGAAACTAATGGTGGATTAGTGATTAGGGGAGCGTGGGGAGTGTAGGGTGCAAATTTGGAGATGATTGGAGGTGGGCCGCCGCCATGGCGATTTTTGGCAGGCGGTAGTAAGTGGCTGAGGGTGAGAGAGGGAGATGAGAGGGGTCTGGGCGGGGTGTCTAGGGGTTGGAGGGTGTCTTAGGACAGTTATAAGTGTTTTGGGTGTGGAGTTCTCAGCCGTTCGAACAAAAAAATCAACAACTAAGATCGTCGTTACTAAAACGACGCTGTTTTAGTTAAGTGAGGGCTGGAACGGACGGGGCTTGGGGCGAGTTGGGTTTTGAGGTGCTGGAAAATGGCTTGGGCCCAAACCAGAACCAAAGAAAGCTATTCGTTCATTTGTTTTGCTTTTCTTGAATTTTTAAATCCTAATAAAATTGATTAAAAACCTAAGCTAAGTTCTAAAACAATCTAATTTGTAGAATTGAATTAATTATCTATTTATAACATTAAAATAATTAATTAACTTAAAACTAATAAAAGAAAAATAATAATTTTAAAACTAAAAGCTAAATATGTAAAAACAACGACCATTTTTATGATTTATGATTAATAATGCAATTAACTCATGTAATTATATCCTAATATGCAATTAAATCTACGATGCTACGCAATAAATATTTTATACATTTTTGGTATTTTTCATAATTTTAAATATTAAATAAGCAACTACAATGCAAACAAAATTAACCAGAAAATCCTAAAATTCTATAAAAAACGAAAATAATTTAGAAAAATCTATTTTTGAACTTTGTAGGAGTAATTTCAGTCGTGCAAAGATTGTGTGCTCACAGCTGCCCCTCTTTGCTAGGAAACACGAAGAGGTTTCGGGCAAAGATAAAGTGAGCAAATACGAGTAATGTTTTTCCCGTTTGGACACTCCATGGGAAGTGTTTTGAAAAATTTTGACCGAACCTTACTTCTAAGGTTGCCTACATATCCTTGGCTATAAAGGAATCAGGTTGGTGTAGTTCTAGAAATTTTTGGTAGCTGGTACTACCGAGAAGCTGTGATTTCACTGTTGTTGTTGCTGCTACTGCTTGCTGAACTTCGTATTACACCGAAATCAAAAATGAAAAGAAATTAAGCAAGTCTATCAGCTATGAGTTACAAGATTCCTATCTATAGGTCTTCAGGAACTTGATCTTGAATCTTCTACAGCTATGTTGTGCATCTCGAACTAACGACTCACATTCTTGAGGCGAGCTTCTGTTACCATTAACTTGAACTTAAAATAAATTCCCTCATTCTCCAGGTGTGCGCCTGATGCTAACCTAAAACCTGAAATAAATTGCCTCATTCTCCAGGTGTGCGCCTGATGCTAACCTAAAACCTGAAATAAATTGCCTCATTCTCCAGGTGGGCGCCTGATGCTGACTTAAAACCTGAAATGAATTCCCTCATTCTCCAGGTGTGCGCCTGATGCTAACCTAAAACCTGAAATAAATTGCCTCATTCTCCAGGTGGGCGCCTGATGCTGACTTAAAACCTGAAATGAATTCCCTCATTCTCCAGGTGGGTGCCTGATGTTGACTTAAACTTGCAATGAATTTCCTCATTCTCCTAGTGGGCGCCTATTACTAACTTGAACTCTAAATAAATTCCCTCATTTTCCAGGTGGGCGCCTCCAAATGACTTGAATTTGAAATAAATTCCCTCATTTTTGAGGTGGGCGCCTGCTCATGACTTGAAAAAAATAAATTCCCTCATTTTTCAGGTGGGCACTTGCTCATGACTTGAACTTGAAATAAAATCCCTCATTCTCCAGGTGGGCGTCTGCCAATGACTTAAAGCTTGAAATAAAATTCCCTCGTTCTCCAGGTGGGCGCCTGTCAATAACTTGAACTTTGAAATAAATTCCCTCATTCTCCCAGTGGGCTCCTGATGCTGACTTAAAACTGAAATGAATTCCCTCGTTCTCCAGGTGGGTGCCTGATGCTGGCTTAAAACTTAAAATAAATTCCCTCGTTCTCCGGGTGGGCGCCTGATGCTGACTTAAAACTGAAATAAATTTCCTCGTTCTCCAGGTAGGCGCCTGATGCTGGCTTAAAACTTGAAATGACTTCCCTCTTTCTCTAGGTGGGTGCCTGATGCTGACTTAAAACTGAAATGAATTCCTTTGTTCTCCAGGTGGGCGCCTGATGCTGGCTTAAAACTTAAAATAAATTCCCTCGTTCTCCAGGTGGGCGCCTGATGCTGACTTAAAACTGAAATGAATTCCTTTGTTCTCCAGGTGGGCGCCTGATGCTGGCTTAAAACTTAAAATAAATTCCCTCGTTCTCCAGGTGGGCGCCTGATGCTGACTTAAAACTGAAATGAATTCCTTTGTTCTCCAGGTGGGCGCCTGATGCTGGCTTAAAACTTAAAATAAATTCCCTCGTTCTCCAGGTGGGCGCCTGATGCTGACTTAAAACTGAAATGAATTCCTTTGTTCTCCAGGTGGGCGCCTGATGCTGGCTTAAAACTTAAAATAAATTCCCTCGTTCTCCAGGTGGGCGCCTGATGCTGACTTAAAACTGAAATGAATTCCCTCGTTCTCCAGGAGGGTGCCTGATGCTGGCTTAAAACTTGAAATAAATTCCTTTATTCTCTAGATGGGCGCCTGCAATCACGACAACACAGACAAAACAGAGAAAATTTTCTGCCCCAGTTTGTAACAGGCACATTCATGAGTGTTAGTTGAATCCCATTATCCAGGAGGGTTCAGAAAATTTAAAACTAGATCCCATTATCCAGGAGGGTCCTGAAAACCTGGAATTAAATCCCATTATCTAGGAGGGTCCTGAAAACTTAAAACTAAACTTATCTAGAGCATGCTTTCCTCATAGAGGATTCCTAGCGAAGGAAACAAGATTTCTTGCCCCTGCTTAAAACAAAGAAAATTTTGTCAGTTTGAAAATGTGGTAGTTAGTTTGTGACATCCTTGCTGAAGATGTCTACTTTTGCCTCTACCCCGCTTCATTCTGATTAGCTGCTTTAGGCTACAAAGAACTGTTTGACCTTTTAATCGGACCTCGACTACAAAACCTCTGAGTGACTTGAATCCCTTACACTCAACTCGTCGTATGGCACTTTTATTCTGACAATTGCTGAACCTTTGCATTTCCTCCAAATTCACGAACCACTTGACCACCTGTGATGTGGTCACTTGTGATGTGCCTGGCCGAATTTTGCTTGGTGTAATTAAAAAGCTGGTAATGGGCTTTGAAGTCCTTTCTTGCTTGCTTAACAAAGACTAATTTGATAGAGACTTAGAAAAAATAGACCCAAAAGAAACGAAGCGAAGTGACTTCGAGAATTAGGAATAAAAGTAAAATTTTGAACATAGATGACTATTTAAAGAAGAATGAAAAAGAGACTTATCTGAATGAAGCAACTCGTTCCAATGATCATGAGATGCATTTTGGATTGATCAGCCTAATCCATCCAACTAATCACTTTTCAGTTCATGCCATGTCTTCATACTTCAAAAACTGGGGTTTCCATAATTCAATTTCTCTATAAAGTCATGAACCGCATTCGGCTTGCAGTGCCCCGAAGGATTTTCACCAGTAAACCTCTCTTATTTTCTCATCTCTCAAACTTACCTTCACCTGACAGTGCCCATAAAGGATTTCACCAATAAGACTCTCTCATTTGAATTTTCTATCGACTCACCATTGCCCTATGGTGCCCATGAGGGTTTTTACCAATAAGACTCTCTCATTTATTCATTTTTCCTTGTGCCCATGAACAAGGGGCTACCCATGATGTAAATCATACCTCTATCTCACTTGACTTGGCATCCTCAAAGATTGATCAGAAGGTCTTTCTTTGGACTGTAGTGTAGGTTTTTTGGACAAGGTTAGAAAGAAAGGGTGGCATGAAGGCTCAATAAAATTTAAGATGAAAGGGTTCAAAATTACAACTTTTTGAATGAGATCTTTTTTACAAAACTAAAACTTCTGCCCCTGTCTCTTTGAATCTGGGGAATTTTAGATTTTTATTTTGATGGGAAGGCTGCCTACGTATCCTTAAAAGGAATCAGGTCGAACGTAGTTCAAACTAGTAAAAGTTGTTTTGTTTTTGTTACTTTGCTTTTATTTTTTTCTTCTTATTCTTTCTTTTCTCTTTTTCTTCTTTTTCTTTTTTTTTTCTTTTCTGTTTCTCTTTTTTCTTTTCTATTTCTAACTCTACTTCTGATTCCAAAAGAGAGGTATGAAATAAGATAAATAAGACTCAAAAAGGGGTAACAAAGGATAAAAGTGTTTGGGGTAGCAGAATAAAATGCCTTCCTCATTCCAACTTTGAACATGCCTAGTACAACATGCGATTGAAGATAAACAAAGAAATCATACATAGTATCTCTTGACTGCATCATAATTGATATACATATCCACACATTTGCCTTCTATGTTTGTTAAATACAAAGCACCATTGGGAACACCTTTGTCACAACGAACGACCCCTGCCATTTTGGGGCGAACTTGCCTTTAGCTTCAGCCTGATGTGGAAGGATGTGTTTTAATATCAGCTGGCCCACTTCAAATTCCCCGGTTGGCACCTTCTTGTTGTAAGCTCTTTCCATTCTTTTCTGATACAATTGACCATAACATACTACTGCCAATCTTTTTTTATCAATCAAACTCAACTGCTCTAGTCGGGTTTTGACCCATTCATCATCATCAATTTCAGCTTCAACAACGATCCGAAGGGATGGAATCTCAACTTTCGCAGGTATAACTGCCTCAGTTCCATATACCAACAAATAAGGAGTTGCACCTACTGAAGTACGAGTAGTAATGCGATAACCCAATAAAGCAAAAGGTAAATTTTCATGCCATTTCCTGGAACATTGCACCATCGTACAAAGTATCTTCTTTACATTCTTGTTAGTAATCTCAACAGCTCCATTTGCCTTAGGACGATACAGAGTGGAGTTTCGATGCATAATCTTGAACTGTTGGCATACCTCTTTCATCAAATGACTGTTGAGGTTAGCAGCATTGTCTGTGACGATTACCTTAGAAATTCTGAACCGGCAAATGATATTTGAATGAACAAAATCTACCACCGCCTTCTTGGTCACGGACTTGAAAGTTACAGCTTCGACCCACTTGGTAAAGTAATCAATGGCTACCAGAATAAACCTATGCTCGTTTGAAACTGCCAGCTCAATTGGTCCAATGACATCCATGCCCCAAGTAACAAAGGGCCAAGGTACAGACATTGTGTGCAACTCAGATGGTGGGGAATGAATCAAATCACCGTGCACCTGGCATTGATGACATTTGCGAACAAAGCTAATGCAATCGCGTTCCATGGTGATCCAATAATAACCTGCTTGAAGAATCTTCTTTGCCAAGACATACCCACTCATATGCGGCCCGCAAACTCTAGAATGCACTTAGACCATGATAGTTGAAGATTGTTTAGTATCCATGCACCTTAGTAATCCTAGATCTAGAGTCCTCTTGTACAAGATTACACCACTTAAGAAAAATCCACTAGCCAGACGTCGAATGGTTCTCTTTTGATTACTTGTGGCATGTAACGGATATACCCCTAACTTGATGTATTCCTTGACATCGTGGAACCAAGGTTCACCATCAATATTCCTTTTCAACCACATTACAATAAGTGTGCTGATCACGGACTTGGATATGCAGAGGGTCAACGTAAGTCTTATCCGAATGGTATAACATTGACGCTAGAGTAGCCAAGGCGTCGACGATCTCATTATAAATCCTGGGAATATGCCTGAATTCTACTGACCTAAATCGTTGACAAAGATCATGCAGACATTTTCAATACGGTATGAGCTTCAAATCCCGAGTCTCCCATTCTCCCTGAATCTGGTGAACCAACAAATCTGAATCTCCCAAAACCAATATTTCCTGAACTCCCATGTCTATAGCTAGCCTTAAACCCAGAATGCATGCCTCGTATCTAGTCATGTTGTTGGTGTAATAAAATTGAAGCTGAGCTGTTACGGGGTAATGATGCCTTGTTTTAGAAATGAGTACAGCCCCTATTTCGACATCTTTCATGTTAGCAGCTCCATCAAAGAAGCGTTTCCAACCTGGCTTTTCATCATGATCAGCCTCGTCAACATACATCACTTCTTCATCAGGAAAATAAGTCTTCAGTGGCTCATATTCTTCATCCACCAGATTCTCGGCCAAATAATCGACCAGGGCTTGGGCTTTCATCGCGGTACGAGTCACATAGATGATGTCGAACTCTGTGAGTAAAATCTACCACTTTGCTAGTCTTCCTATGGGCATAGGCTTATGAAAGATATACTTTAGAGGATCCATGCGAGAAATGAGATAAGTAGTGTAGGATGACAGATAATGCTTCAACTTTTGTGCTACCCAAGTCAAGGCGCAACATGTCCTTTCAAGAAAAGTATACTTAACATCATAAGGAGTGAACTGCTTTCTAAGATAATAAATAGCTTGCTCTTTCTTGCCCGTGATGTCGTGTTGACCCAACACACAACCAAAATAATTATCCAAGACCGTCAAATAAAGAATTAAAGGTCTCCCAGGTTCCGGCGGGACCAGCAGAGGTGGGTTTGACAGGTAACTCTTGATCTTATCAAATGCTTCCTGACACTCATCAGTCCACTTAACCGCAACATTCTTCTTCAGCAACTTAAAGATGGGCTCACAAGTTGTCGTGAGTTGAGCAATAAACCTACTGATGTAGTTTAACCTTCCGAGAAGGCTCATCACCTCGGTTTTGTTCTTTAGCTGTGGTAATTCTTGGATGGCTTTGATCTTCGACGGGTCCAACTCAATACCGCATCGACTGACTATGAATCCCAACAGTTTCCCAGACGGGACACCAAATGCACATTTTGCCGGATTGAGCTTGAGGTTGTACCTGCGGAGCCTTTGGAAAAACGTTCTCAAGTCTCCAACATGGTCAGACTGCTTATTTGACTTTATGATCACATCATCTTCATAAACCTCATTTTCCTTGTGTATCATGTCATGTAATATGGTAGTCATTGCCCTCGTGTAAGTTGCCCCAGCATTCTTCAAAACGAATGGCATTACTCGGTAGTAATATATCCCTCATGGCGTGATGAATGCTGTCTTTTCTGCATCTTCCTCATCCATCAGGATCTGGTGATATCCCGCATAGCAATCCACAAAAGAGCCGATCTCGTGCTTGGCACAATTGTCAATCAGAATATGGATGTTCGGCAATGGAAAATTATCCTTTTTTGTTGAGATCACGATAATCAACACATACCCTGGTCTTACCATCCTTCTTTGGTACTGGCACAATATTAGCTAACCAAGTGGGATATCGAGTGACTGAATGACCTTTGCATCAAGCTTCTTTGTGATTTCTTCTTTGATCTTCACACTCATCTCAGTCTTGAACTTCCTTAACTTTTTCTTGACAAGAGGGAATGCCGGATCAGTTGGCAATTTATGAACTACCAAATCAATGCTCAAACCCGGCAAGTCGTCATACGACCATGCAAAAACATCTTTATATTCAAACAATGCTTTGATATTATCTTGATCCCCTAAATTGATTGCTTCAGTTTCATTCATATTAGACTTGGGTTTTTCTTCAAAGTGATTTAGTTCTCTACTGATTTCCTGAAATGCTGATTCTTCATCATCTTCTGTTTCGTCGTCACACTCTACTTCTTGGATTATTATTTCAGAATTAGATTGGCTTTCAAAACTTGGCTGAAAATTCCTCATGCATGACATGTCATTGAAACCAACATAAAAAGAATTGTACAAAAGAAAAACAAAATAAAACACTATCAGGAATAATGAAAAACCTGGAAATTGTATTTTATTGATCATAAAAGGATAGAGGGGTTTGTACATCAAAACAAGCGAAAAATAAAAATTTGGATTACAACCCTGGAATAACCCAGATTATAGAAAGGAAAACAAAGCAAACTACCAAAACTCCTTTTGGGTGGGTAGAGGAGTAGTTTTCCAATTGCTAAGCTTCACATTTGGCCCAACAAGCTGCACATCAGCATTACTGGAACCTTCCCCGATTTCTACCATATTAACCTCATCAAATAGACTCTGAAAACTCTTGATCAGCTCTTCATCAAAGTCGACCACAAGTTTTGGGACCGCTGATATTGGGCGTTTTGCGACCCCTGGATTGACAAAAGATTTGGAGATGTGTGGAACAGGCTTAAGAAGCGACTATGCCTTCCTTTTCAACTTTTTAGCCCTCTTCACATCCTTCACTGTGGGATTGAATCCCAGACCAAACGTACAAAGACTTTCACGTAGACACACTAGATGCATAATACCCTGTAGAGATGAACCCAAACCTTTGCCTGGCACAAAACCATTCTTCAGCATTTCATTAGCTACCATAATGGACGTAGAGGGTAGCTTCGGACCTGGAAGGCATTCTCCCTCGGGAATCTTCTCAACTGACATTGTTTTGAAAGTCTGGTAGACCCAAGGCCCTTTATCATCTTCAGCTTCAATAAACGGGACATATATGTCATTGTAAGCAAATAATTCTCGTCACCGTGCACAACTATTTCCTGCCTGTCCCACTCGAACTTTACCATTTGGTGCAGAGAAGACGAGACTGCCTTGGCAGCATGTATCCAGGGCCTGCCCAACAGTAAGTTGTAGGAGACGACCACATCTAGCACTTGGAACTCCATAATGAATTCAACTGGCCCTATTATCAGCTAGAGCATTATATCGCCAACAGAATCTTTCCCTCTTCCATCAAAACCTCGAATACATACATTGTTCATGTGGATCCTTTCAGCGTTGATCTTCAACTTTTGCAAAGTGGACAGAGGGCAAATATTTGCACTAGAACCGTTATCAACTAGTACCTTTGAGATAGCAGAATCCTCGCACTTCACTGTGAGATAAAAAGCTAGGTTGTATTCTGTACCCTCCATAGGAAGTTCATCAGCTAAGAAAGTGATCATGTTTGCTTCAAAGATCTTGTTAGCAATTTTTCCCAAGTAGTTCACCGTGATCTTATCAGGAACATGGGGCCTATTCAAAATCTTCATCAGGGCTTTGCGATGTTCATCTGAATGTATCACCAAAGACAAAAAGAGAGATCTGAGCTAGTGTTTTCCTTAACTTCTCCATAATGGAATAGTCTTGCATTTTCATCTTTTTTAGGAACTCTTCAGCCCCTTCTTCGGTTACCGACTTCTTTACTAGGATGTGGCCGTCTTTGAATGGCTTGGCTTTCCTCAGTTCCTCTGGGTAAAACATCTCCCAGAATGAGTCAGTCCTCCGGTTTCATTTACTGCTTCCTCTACTTATTTCCCTTTATATGTCACTATCACCTGTTTGTAATTCCATGGGACGGCCTTTGTGTCAACCATTGGTAGCTGGGTCACTGGCTTAATAATAACGGGGGTAATATGAGCCCCTTCCATGATTATGACAGGCTTGGGCGTGATCCCTGGCATGACCACTTTTGGCTTTTCCTGGCTCGCTCCAACATCATCCGGATGCCCTTTCACAACCAATACGGATGGCTTCACGTTGAGTGTGCTTAGCTTCTCTGTAGCCCCTTCAACTATCAAGGGCACTGATTTTGCAGAATCTGGAACCTTAACTGAATTACTTTCGCTAGCACGTATCATCATGACAGACTTGGAATAATTCTTGGGGTCCATATCCTTACGAACTATCTCAATCATATGTGTCTCTGCATGGGCCGACAAAGGATTTTGGTTGATGTTTGGCGCCTCCGGGATCTGTACCACAATTTGATTTGTATCAATAAGCTCTTGGATTGCCCTCTCCAAATGCCAACACTTCTCTTTGTCGTGTCCTGGGGCATCAGAACAATATGCGCATCTGAGGGAATAGTCAAGATTCCTTGGAGGTGGATTTGGCATCTTTGACTCAATCGGCCTCAAGACGTCCAACTGCTTCAACCTTTGAAACAAACTAGTATAGGACTCTCCAAGAGGGTGAATTCTCTTTCCGTTGCTGCCTCTCTTTGCTATAATCCGGCCTTGGTCAAAATCTTGGACCAGTAGTGTTTCAGTATGGTTGTGGGGGTGGGTAAGGATATTGCGGAGTTGGAGCACGCCATTGAGGGTAAGGAGGGGGTTGATCATATGACTGTGCTTGGTGAACATGGTATTGGGGTGGTCTGACTAAATATTGAGGGTTTTGCGGTGGAAAATAATATTGGGACGGATTATATGGAGCTTGGGTGTAGGCTTGAGGTTGGGGTCGAGGTTGAGTGTACTATTGAGGTGAACCCCTTGGGTCACGCCATGATCCAGAGACAAACATAGCGACATCATCTTTCTTCTTTTTGCCTAACAGGCTTCCGGTGCCACTTTGAATTGTCTGTGTGGTTGCTTTTATGGCGGAGTAGCTCATGATCTTGCTTGACTTGAGTCCCTCTTCCACCATTCCTCCTATCTTTACCACATCGTTGAAGGGCTTACCTATGGCTGAGATCAAGTGGCCAAAGTAAGTAGGCTCTAGGGCTTGAAGAAAGTACTTGACCATCTCATCTTCTTCCATTAGAGGATTGACCCGTGCAGCTTGTTCTCTCCATCTAAAATCATATTCCCTAAAGCTCTCACTGGGCTTCTTCTCTACCTTGGTCAAAGATAGGCGATCTGAGACAATGTCTATATTGTACTGAAAGTGTCGTGCAAAGGCCTGAGCCAAGTCGTCCCATGTGTACCACTGCTAGCGTCTTGGTGGGTGTACCATTGCAGAGTCGCCCCACTCAGACTCTGACTAAATTACGCCATTAATAATTTGTCTTTCCCACTGGCGCCTCTCATCTTGCTGCAAAAACCTCTCAAATAGGCCACGAGATCTCCATGTCCATTGTACAGGTCAAACTTGGGCATCTTGAACCCAGCGGGCAGTTGGACATCAGGGAATAAGCATAAATCCTTGTAAGCCACACTTACTTGGCTTCCTATCCCTTGCATGTTCTTCAAAGATTGCTCTAAACTCTTCACTTTCCTGAATATCTCATCCTGCTCCACGTTCTGGGATGATTTCTCAGTTTCAACAGGAGGTTCAACGTGAGGGGTGTAGGGATAAGGATCCGGGACCTTGAAGGTTGGTTCTGGAGCATAATAGTGACCATTTGGAGCTTGGAACGCGGGTTCACTAGAGGATCGGTGGAGGGTAGCTTATGGAGGAGATACGAAAATAGGAGCCGATGTCGGAGTAGGATATGGGGTTGTTTTGGCTAGTGGAGCATGAAAAATTTTGGATGAGGTGCCAGGGTAGTTGTAGTAAGGGGTAAAGTCTGGTGCATGTTGAGGGGAAAGATTAATGGTAATGGGAACCTGGTCTTGTGATAGTGGTGGAATGGAAGCAGGGTTTTCTGTACAGTTAGCAGGGAATGAAGGTGGAGGACGTCCCCTAATACAGGCCTTNCTTGAGGTTGGGGTCGAGGTTGAGTGTACTATTGAGGTGAACCCCTTGGGTCACGCCATGATCCAGAGACAAACATAGCGACATCATCTTTCTTCTTTTTGCCTAACAGGCTTCCGGTGCCACTTTGAATTGTCTGTGTGGTTGCTTTTATGGCGGAGTAGCTCATGATCTTGCTTGACTTGAGTCCCTCTTCCACCATTCCTCCTATCTTTACCACATCGTTGAAGGGCTTACCTATGGCTGAGATCAAGTGGCCAAAGTAAGTAGGCTCTAGGGCTTGAAGAAAGTACTTGACCATCTCATCTTCTTCCATTAGAGGATTGACCCGTGCAGCTTGTTCTCTCCATCTAAAATCATATTCCCTAAAGCTCTCACTGGGCTTCTTCTCTACCTTGGTCAAAGATAGGCGATCTGAGACAATGTCTATATTGTACTGAAAGTGTCGTGCAAAGGCCTGAGCCAAGTCGTCCCATGTGTACCACTGCTAGCGTCTTGGTGGGTGTACCATTGCAGAGTCGCCCCACTCAGACTCTGACTAAATTACGCCATTAATAATTTGTCTTTCCCACTGGCGCCTCTCATCTTGCTGCAAAAACCTCTCAAATAGGCCACGAGATCTCCATGTCCATTGTACAGGTCAAACTTGGGCATCTTGAACCCAGCGGGCAGTTGGACATCAGGGAATAAGCATAAATCCTTGTAAGCCACACTTACTTGGCTTCCTATCCCTTGCATGTTCTTCAAAGATTGCTCTAAACTCTTCACTTTCCTGAATATCTCATCCTGCTCCACGTTCTGGGATGATTTCTCAGTTTCAACAGGAGGTTCAACGTGAGGGGTGTAGGGATAAGGATCCGGGACCTTGAAGGTTGGTTCTGGAGCATAATAGTGACCATTTGGAGCTTGGAACGCGGGTTCACTAGAGGATCGGTGGAGGGTAGCTTATGGAGGAGATACGAAAATAGGAGCCGATGTCGGAGTAGGATATGGGGTTGTTTTGGCTAGTGGAGCATGAAAAATTTTGGATGAGGTGCCAGGGTAGTTGTAGTAAGGGGTAAAGTCTGGTGCATGTTGAGGGGAAAGATTAATGGTAATGGGAACCTGGTCTTGTGATAGTGGTGGAATGGAAGCAGGGTTTTCTGTACAGTTAGCAGGGAATGAAGGTGGAGGACGTCCCCTAATACAGGCCTTATACATTTCCGCCATTTGATGTTTCAACCTATGGACCTCCTCTTTCAATTCAGACTCTGATTCTACAATCTCCCTTGGCGGGTCAACAACACCCGTGTCTGATTCTTTGCTAGTCATGAATGCCTTGCGTTTTGACCTGGTGTTGTATTGGTGACTTGTCAGGATGCCAATAAACTAACCACCTGAACAGAACCTTTACTTATCACATCCAGCAACCTTGTTAGTTTTGAGACGCTTAACAGATCGGAAATCGCACGTTGGGATGCAATGCACCTAAATAGTTAAATGCTTCTACCATGTGTTTGAATGATTGCATGTTTTATCCCGACTTTAACTAACCCTTTTTCACTTTGTACCTCTTTACTTTCATTTATGCCTCCCTTTAATCACTCTTGATTTTCTCATTTTGTTTCTGCTGCTCTTTTATTTATTTTTTTGGCATTCTCTTTTTCTTTTTTTGTTTTTCCCACTCTTTTCTTTCTTTTTCACCTACTTTCTTTTCTCTTTTTTTACATTTTATGGCTATGATCGAATCTTATGGGGATTGCCTACGTATCATGACGCAACATGAATCAAATCATTTCGTAGTTCAAGGATATAAATGCGAAATGAAAGAAAAGAAATTTTTTGGGTTTTTCAATATTTCATTAATAAAAGACATCTTTTTTGGATTTTCTATTACAAGGACATAAAAGTAGTGACGAATACAAAAGAACATCTACAGACTCGAAATAAAGCAATACACAACCTTGACGAAGATGAACAAAACTCGAGAAAAAGTAAAATACAGACTTAAAAACTGAAAAATAAAAAATACATAAGAGCCTCCACTGGTACTTCGGGGGCCTGCGGGACATCAGTCGGTCTCCGCACGGGGCTATGGACAATATCTTCTTGAAGGTGGTCTGGGCCAACCATCACCTGGCAAACGAATGTCATCACAGAAGCAAAAAACATAGACCTGGTTATGTCTTCACATTCATGGCATTTCATTATAACATAATCAGCTATCTTTTTAATCCTCATTTTGATAACACCCTTTTCTTGAAGCAAACGTCCAATCTGTTGGGCACGAGCTTCCAACACTTGTGTATCTATGTTATTTTGGTCTTGTAACTGCTGTATGATTTCTTGTAGTTGGTAAATCAATGCGTAGCAATGCTCTCTTTCTGCCTCGAAATCCTTTATTTTCTTGACCATTTCATTCTCAAGGGCAACCAGCTTTTTCTGTAAAATTGCTACTTCTTTGTCATATTCCTGCTTCAACTGGTGGGCTAATCTAGCATATTCTTCTGAACCTTTGGCCAACTTTGCTTGAGCATTTAGCAAGTCTCTTTCGGCCTTTGTCAAGTCAGTTGCATAGTCATGCACCTTCATCCTTAGGTTGCTGATGAGTTTTTCATCTCTCTCGCTCCTCACCAGCGTTTCAGTGGCTATCCTCATGTCCTGGAGTTGGGCTCGAAGTGCCTCATTTTCTCGAACCAATCTCTTCTTTTCTCCTTCGTCCTCGGCAGCCTGCATACTACTATCAAATTTGATCTTTCCGATTTGTTGTTCTAATTTGCTTATAGTGGCCCGATATTCCTTTTCTTTGGCTAACCAAGCCCACTGCTCCTGCGATGCGTCGATAAATTCTTGGATATGAGGTCTTTTAGTCAGCCGTTCAGATTCACCATTCATCGCGACTCTCTTTCCATACCAGGCAACATAACTAGGTAAGACCTCGTCCCTGGACAAATCACATACTCGGGTGTTTGCCCCCAAATACTGGAATTCGCTCCAAATATGGCGAACCACTTCTTCAGGAAATTGGGCATCAGAGCGGATTTCGACCACATAAATGCTAAGATCTTCATCTCTAGGAACGGTCTGGCATCTTCCAAGTTATCTCAAAACCTGGTATGGAGCATAGGATTGGATGCTTCGGAGACCCATTGGCAAGAAGTAGGGACCAGTGGCGGGCATATAAACAATCTCATCAACGGTAAGCCAACCCAATGTCCACTCTATCTGATTTGCTGTTGTAGAACGAAGGTGGGTAATTCAATCTTTGACCCCTTCTCGCATTTTGAATCCTGTTACTCGTGTACCAAACTCTTCAGTGCAGTTTTTTCTCGTAGACCCATAGTTCATGTATCGAGGCCGGTGACAAAGGTGCTCGATCATCCACATTTGCAACAGTAGATTACATCCCTCGAAAAACCTGGCTCCGGCCTTACAAGAGGTGAGGGCTCAGAATATATCTGATACGATCATGGATGCAAGGGTACTCTTGTCTTGAGTGGTCAGAACATGGACAACCCTGACTACCCATAAATCAATGTGCCCATTTTTCCTTGTAAATACCAAAAAGCCTAAAACCGCCACCATGAAGGCAAAATATCTATGCGTCTCCCACTTTGACTGGTTTCCTTTACTGCAGAGTCCATTTTTCTGGTCTTCGAATTCCTTTAAATGCCCATATCGCTGGTATAGAAAATGAAAAGTGGAAGTTCCACCTGCTAGACTTTTAGTCTTGATTTGTTTGCTTATTTTTAGTAAGTCTAGAAACTTGTGGAGAGTAACAGTCCTTGGAGATACCAGGTACTTGTGTCTTAATCCCTCCGTGCTCCTAGCATAACCCGCCATTTCTTCCAAAATAGGTGTGAGCTCAAAGTCTGATAACTGCAATACATTATGAGCGGGGTCCCAGAATGCCACTAATGCCTCTATCAAGTCCCTTCTGGGTTGAATTTTCAATAGTCCAGTGAGCGCCCCCAAGTATTGATTGATCATGTCTCGTCCTTGTTTTCCCAAATCCTCCCACCACATATGGAGTGCTAGTGGAATCTGATCCATAACCTTCATAAGTAAATTATGAACAGTACTCATTCTGCACACTTTTAAATTAGGGTGACCAGAATAAAACATGTGAATTTTGTTTAAAACTGACCATGAAAAGATTATTTTTGCAAAATCCAACCGAAAACAAATCACGGCTACTTTTGCTAATACGACCCTTCAGCACTTCGGAAGAGAAGATTTTTGGGCTGTGTTTTCTAAGTGGCCAAAAATATTTTTTTTAAAACAAACTATGAGTGGCTATTCTTGCAAAACTAGCCTTTTGGCGTCTCGTCGGGACATTTCTGGCTATTTGGGCAAAAACAGCATCACCTAACTTTATTTACGACAACATTTCCCTATTTTGATTATTTTTAAAAAAATGAGGCTGGACCCGATGAGGGTTGCCTACGTATCCCACACCTGGTGGGAATCAAACCCGCGTAGTTCGATAAGTTTAGACGCACGGAAAAATAGGACTTATTTTTTAAATGACTCTTCTCTTCTTCTTTTTTTCCTTTTTTTCGGCAGCATTTCGGGATATTTTGAACACCGATATTTTTAGAATCAGGTGTTTTTCTATCCTACCTCACTCTTGGTTTTGCTTGATCTTGTCTACCCTAGAAGCCAGTCAACATACAAGCCGAAACAAATAAATGCACAAGTAGCACATAAAATGCATTAGGATGGTCTTTTAAATTAGGGTACACATGTCCTAGACGGACTCACCCCCAGTGTTGAGTCCCCAAAATCAAATGCACGTGATGTAAATAACCGTACCTACTAGGGATCCGGCATGAGGTTATGACATTCTAGGTTTGAATCTTGGGTGTATTGTTCTAGAGCTGGCTTACCCGAGAGGACAACTCGAGCCGAGGTGGGGCAATGTACCGGTAACTAAAAGGTCATCCGACTTTTGTAACTGATCCAATCCTCGTTCTAAATTAGGGTACGACACTAACAGAAAAGAAGTCACGTCAGCGTGCAATTCCCAGAAGATTTAGAAGACTCGGAGAGAAGAAGGGTTTCGTAACAGTTTATATACAATTCAAATAATATCAAAGCGGTATAAAGCGACATATAGCATATTAGGCTCAAACACGTAAAAAATCATATAATAAACAAAATCCAACTATAACAGTTATTCTAAGCTCGAATTCTGAACCCTGAACCAGAAGTTCTGGGTTCTTCTCCCCAACAAAGTCGTCAGAGCTGTCACACCTCCTTTTTTCCGAGTGGATAGAGAGTTTTTCCAATTAAAGTGATATTAATCTAAATGGGATTATTTATTTAATTCAGAGTCACCACTTGGAATAATTTATGATGTCCCAAGTCACCTATTTATTTTAAATTCCAAATTGAGGAAATTTGACTCTATTTTTGGTCTGCAAAAACAGAAGACCGGGTAAGGAATTCTGTTAACCTAGGAGAAGGTGCGAGTCACTCTCGAGTTTCGTGGTTTTAGAATGGTCGATCAACTATTAATAATTGGCCTAATTATCTGATTTAACACATAGTTAAACCTATTGTCCATTTTTAAATTCTCTAACCGCTTTTTAATAGAATTTTAGCTGCCTTTAGGATTTATGGAATTTGTTTGAACTAGTGGCGATGTCGCGCGCTCGTTTATTTTTGTAAGCATTGCGAATCGCATCACGTGAAATGCACCCGCGATCCTCAACATGTTAATTTTATTATTGTTTGAAATTGTAGTCGAGTCACGTGAAATGCACACTCGGCTTGGAAATTACGTATCATGACTATGCCACGAGAACCGTACCTATAGTCACGATGATTATTGTTAATCGCGTCTAAAGCAACTACGATATTTATGATTCTATTATCCTAAAATTTGGGATTTGCGTGCAAAGTCTAGATTTATGGAGTGTAAGTATCAATTTAGCTTCTACCTCAGAGCATGCGTATGTTTAAATCTCCAAAGATTGTTTCAAAATTAGTTGGTGAAACCCCATATCAAAATCATTTAAGCTAATTAAAATAACTTGAAAGGTGAATATGGACAGAGGTAGAAAGCAAAGAGAAATAGAACTTCTGCCAAATACGCTAGCTACTCTAGCATTAGAATATCTAGCGTTAGAACATCTGGGATAAACAAAGAAGCCATAACAGACAAGAATAAAAAGAGAATTAGCAAAATAGTTCCTTTTCAAACATCTATCTTCATGTGAAGAATGTATAAGGCATGTTTACCGGCCAAGGCCTCAGAGAGAAGACAGAAACATCCATATAAACTCTTTGAAAAATGTAGAGCCAGCTATCAATTGAAATTATACAAAATGGATAACGAATTTACATAGCTCTAGTTATAAGCAAAATAAACTTAGCAATCCTTATATCTGGCTAATTATCAGTTGTGACTTCATATAAAAATAAAATCATGGTTTCCCATCTCATTATCTTCTGCTAAGACACTCAATTCCGGCCCATGTGACTTTGCAATTCCCAAAAGTAGTGTTGTATTTACAAGGATAGCTACAAAGCTAACTTGCAAATCTGCATCCAACTTATCACAATTGAAACAAATGAAACAACAGTTTAAGATTCAAATGATTATAACTTTCCATTATTTCAACACACAAAGGGATAACCAGAGAAAAGGCATGCCAACAACTTCTTTCAATATGTTGTTTTAAAGAACTGGAGGTTGCAAGAGAACCTGAATTCCCAAACATCACAAGTTTATGTTGAGCGTTTAGATACCTAAAAGTGTGAAAAATAGTAAATAGTAGATAAATGTAGATTTGGAGGTATAAGAATGAAGCTCAGCTCAATCAGTTCCACAAGAACGGCAGCAAACAAACAGGAACCACAGCTATCCAAAACCCCAGAAGTTAGTCATACTATTGCTTGTAAGTTCATGTCATTAACTTAAATTATGCTCATATTACTACTTAAACTACTACAGACTTAACAACGACATTCATACCTAATCAGATCCCTGAAAGCAAATAACTCACACTCGGATTCAGCTTTTAAAAGAAAACTACATATGCTAATATACCATTCAAGCTTGTTTCATTCATAGATTAAACTTGTACTTGCTTATTTCAACTTGAAATCAAATAGCCCTATCTTAACTAGATTTACAGCAGCCCAATCAATAATCACAGCTAATATAGAATCCATTTATCAAGACAGAAAGCAAACAATGAGTGGATTTGACAACACACAAGCAAAGCCACTCATTTTTTATGCACAAAATCTAAACATAGGCATAATAAGAACAAATTACATCTTTGAATCTGTATTTACTGAAGATCCAACAGGATAAGTAGATTACATACCTATCAGCAAGAACAATAGAAGAAAGAACGACCAAATAAAGGCCAAACTTGCGAGCAAATAGAGCTTGATTGAACAAGAGCAGCTAAACAGTAATCAACAGCCCATTGTGTTAAGATTCAGCAGTTTCTAAGCTCATAAAATGCACCAGGAAATAGTAAAGTTGGAGCAGCCTTTTAAATTTCTCTTTTCTGTCTAAGTTTTGATACTTTTTGAGAGTGAAGATGCAGAAAATATTTTTTTAACCTCCCTCTCTCTGAGGGGAGTCCCTTTTTTTATAGGGTAAAATTGGATCAGCTCCACTCCCATGTGATCTCCCTGAAATTAAGGAGAAAGGGTCTCTTTTCTAACTGATTCTGTTATAGCTGTCCCTTTCTTATCTAATTTCAGCATATTTCTCTTAACAAATTGGGGTTGTTGTCCCTATTCTAGAAGCTTCTTTTATTTTCACACCTTTTTAACTTTTCTAACTCCCAATTCTTACCCCCATATTTAAACTTATTTCCTATTTTAGTAAGTTTCCAACTAAATAAAACAAATTCCTCATTTTTTCATTCTCTTTTAGAACCCTATATTTTAGTAATTATAAACAATTATCATAAAAGCTTCGGATAAGTAAAAAATCGAAGCACAAATAACAATATTCAACTTTTAAACTATTCTAAGTACTTAACTAATTAAAAATATAATTAACTGATTATGCACCTAACTAAATATGTGAACAAAATTAATCTGACCGGATTTAGGTATGATCCGGTCAGAACAGAATATAAGGAATCACCGATTAAAGACAGACTTGGCCGGAACAGAAACAAGGAAGAAGGGAAGAGGAAAGTACTAATTTGGCCGAAAGATAATCAATAATTGAAGCGAATCAACGAGTGATGATGGCGACGAAGCTTGGACAGTCAGTGGTGATTTGGCCGAAATTTGGTGACTTCGAAGTGACCCAAAATAGGTGTCAATATATTGTTTTCGGATGAAAAATAATTGATTAGCACCAATTTTGGTCAATCGAGTCAAAAATTCCAAGAAAAAGTAGAGGGAGGCGGATTAGGGTTTTTTCTTGAATTTCAGATTTGAAATTAAAGAAAATAGGTGGGGATTTTGGGAAAACTAATGGTGGATTAGTGATTAGGGGGCGTGGGAAGTGTAGGGTGAAAATTTGGAGATGATTGGACGTGGGCCTCCGCCGTGGGGCGATTTCCGGCAGGCGGCAGGCAGTGACGAGTGGCTGAGGGTGAGAGAGGGAGATGATAGGGGTCTGGGCGAGGTGTCTAGGGTTTTTTTTTT
>AWOL01S0035693.1:134060-148870 GCA_000715115.1 Nicotiana otophora | reverse complement strand
GTCATATGACAGTTATAAGGGTTTTAGGTGTGGAGTTCTCAGCCGTTCGATCAAAGTAAATCAACGGCTAAGATCATCGTTACTAAAACGACGACATTTTGGTTAAGTGAGGGCTGGAATGGACTGGGCTGGAATGGACATTTTGGTAAAATGACAATCTTAATAAAATTGATTAAAAACCTAAGAGTTAAGTTCTAAAACAATCTAATTTGTAGAATTGAATTAATTATCTATTTCTAACATTAAAATAATTAATTAACTTAAAACTAATGAAAGAAAAATACTAATTTTAAAACTAAAAGCTAAATGTGTAAAAACGACCATTTTTATGATTTTTGTTTAATAATACAATTAACTCATGTAATTATATCCTAATATGCAATTAGATCTAAGATGCTATGCAATTAATATTTTATACATTTTTGGTATTTTTCATAATTTTAAATATTAAATAAGCAACTAAAATGCAAACAAAATTAACCAAAAAATCCTAAAATTCTATAATAACGAAAATAATTTTAAAAGATCTATTTTTGAACTTTGTAGGAGTAAATTTAGACTGGGCAAAAATTACGTGCTCACAACCAAAAATAAACCAAGGATCATAATGCAATACTCTGAACATACTTTCCTCGTTGCTAAATTTTGTTATGTAATAATCAGCCCCTAAATCAATTAATGGAAACTTTCCGTAATTTTCCATAGTTCTTGTATCTTTTTTGAGTAGATGATTTTGTATCCTCTTCCCATGAAGTTGATGATAACTGAGAATTTCCATGGCTGGTAGATACGTTGAAGATCCTCTTGTGACAGTTGAACTTGACGATCCGCACATGCTATAGGCACTTGATAGGTTGGACCATCTTTTTGTAGTTGTAATTTGTAGCGATCACTTGTTTGAGCGAGTACATTTATTAAGTTATCATGTTCACCCGCTATTAATTTGTCTTTAAAACTCGGGCCAGGCATGGTGATGTCTAGTTTTTGGATTTTTGGTGCAATGTCTGGGGTTTGGGAGGGATTAGGTGCAAGGGGTTTAGATCTTGCATGGGAGATTGGTGTTTTTGCAAGCAGTGCTTCTGGAAAAGTGTAGTGAGAAGCAGGAGATATTTTCCTAGAGAGAAAAATTTCTATTGGAAAAAGTTACTCCAGTGTTATTTAATCTACTACTCGAGTAAATAAACACGCATACATTCAAGGGGGTTTATGGTGGAAAAAACTTAAAAACTTTCACCAGTAAATGCAAGATATGAATAAATAGTTATTGCCACTATTAAAGCTGAAACTGAAAGAGTATTAATTTGGAAGCCCAGCAGCCAGTTTAGCTCTCAAATCTTTTCGAAGGATTTTGCCAGATGGAGATTTAGGAACAGCATCCACGAAAAATACCCGCTTTATCCTCTTATAAAATATCACCTGGAAATTCCATTTAAAATATGAAATTAATGATAAACTTTTTTAACTCATCTAGGAGAAGTGAAATTAACCTCATTAAACCGTACTAGTAGTTGTTAACAGGAGTCAGGAGATTAAAGAAAATTCTACTGAATAACAACAGTTTTTGTGAGACGGGTAAATTCCGAACTCGAGTAAATCATAACTTGCCTCTTAGTGATTGTACCTTGAAGACTGAATAAGAATAAATTATCTAAGCTAATTTATTTTTAGGAAGGAAATAATCTCGATTTTTTGTCAAATGAAATTAAAAGAATTTATAAAAAAAAAACAAATGAATTTAATGAAACTAACCTGCTTTGAAATAAAATCTTTGACTTCATTTTCAGTAATGGTGGATCCGTTGGATCTAACAACAAAAGCCACTGGAACTTCTCCTGCTTGCTCGTCCTTCATGCTGTGGAATGGAAACAGTTCTGAGATAATTAGTATTTAAATAGTCGTCGCTGCATTAACATGTTTGGCTTACTAAGCAAGGGAAGACTTCACGTGAATCTAGTATTTTTTGTTGTTGAGTACAATATTATCTTGCCTTTGTTTTGTTTTGTGAAGAAAGTAAAAAACTTACGAAGCACGCACCTCAATCATCCTGCCTGTGTGAATTGAACGAACTTAAAAGTACAACCAGCTTAAGCTGGTTTTCCACTTGTTTTTTGGTGTTCGCCATTTCTAGCAAAGTCTAAAGGACATATTCGTTGCCGATTTGGGGTTCTGATGGAAGATACTGATGAGGTTATACACCTAGTACACACGTGATTCTGCTCTGGCAGAAGTGCACGCACAATTCAGCTCTTGAAAAACTCCCTAGGTCCAGAGAGATGAAATTTATAATCCACCTCTAAGTTTACTATTTGTAGTTTTTCAAAGTCTCAAATTTAGAACTTGGTTCCGGCTTATTTTTATTAAGAATTTATTAAATATTTAACTTTAAATTCTCATAAGCTCAAATCCTGAATGGAGCTCTGTTACAAAGTAGCATATCATAAAAAGGAAGCACAAAATTAGTGAGACTTACGGGACAACAGCAGCATCAGAAATGTTGGGATGGTTGAGAAGGAGAGCTTCGAGCTCAGCAGGTGCGACTTGAAATCCTTTGTATTTGATCAGTTCCTTTAATCGATCAACAATGAAAAGCTCGTCATCATCATCAATGTAGCCAATGTCACCAGTATATAACCACCCTTCTTTGTCTATTGTTCTTGCTGTGGCTTCTGGATCATTCAGGTAGCCTGCGTACAAAATTTATTAGTTTGACAATTTTTAATTTCACATCAATAACAACAACGACATGTCCAGTGTAATCTCACAAGTGGGTCTGAGGATGGTAATGTATACGCACACATTATCCCTAATTAAGAAGATAAAGAGGTTGTTTTTTATAAACACTCAGATTCAAAAAAAGATAGAAAAACAAAATGCGGTAGCAATAAGCAGTAATAACAGTACGATCTTAAAAAATAAGAGTGTAAGACACATCAAGCAATAATAGAAATCTACAAATAAGAATACAAGACCAATAATACTACTGGCACGTACTGAAAAACAATGACTATCTATTAAATCCTCTTTTCTAATTCTCGACCTCAACACCCTCCTGTTAAGAATCATCTTCTTGGTAAGCTGCCTAATCAATAATTTTAATTTCACGCCAACTACATAAAATCTAAGATCTACGAAGAATTAAAAGAGTGATTCATGTAATGCAGGCAAAAGTTTTGATGACTTCGTTGAGCTTTAGAATTGGTAGGTAAAGCATTGAACCAAAAGAAAAAATAATCATCAGTTCCACCGTTATACATGATTAGTGATTGAGTTTTTTAGTAGAAGGATCAATAGATCCATGTTCTTGTGCTCAAGTATGCTGAGCTATTGGCTCACAAATTTTCAGCAGGTAAAAGATGGTAGTCTACTCTTTTTTTTTGGGTAGCCTACTTTACGATAACACTTATAGTGTCAACTGAGTGTCTACTAATAAAACCGACAAACCGCATCAATCCGATAATCCGAGAGAAAAAAAATCCGACTATGATTTGATGTTGAAAAACAAAATCGATCATATTTAGTTTGGTTTGGTATTAACTAAAAAAGTCAAATCGAAACCAAAAAACCCCGACCATATTTGGTTTGGTTTGGTATTTAACTAAAAAAAATCAAACCGACATTATATGTATAGAAGTTTTAAATATATTTAATACATAAAAATATTTATTGTAGTGTAGTTTATAAATATATTTCTTAAGTTTCTTCATAGTTTTATCTTTTAACGTATTATTTCAAATTTAGGCTTATAATTTTTGGATGCTCCAATAAGTTTTATAGTCCATAAATGTTAGAAACTCAAATAAATCTTAAACCAAAATCAAATCAATACTAGTGCTAATAAAAGACATTTAATTCAATTGTACTATGAATGAAAATAGTGTTGGATATCTATTTTTTTTTATTTTTTCATGATTTAGATAAATGTATAACTTATTTTTCTTTTAATGGTAGGTCATATAAATAACAGTACTTATTAGTCGTAGTTTTAAATTATATTTATTTTCATTATGGCCAATTAATAATATTTATTTTATGTGATTTTATTATCTTTATTGTTGAATATTTTAATACAATACCATGACTCAAGTTTGGAGCACAAATTTTACGCTTTGTACTATGAAGATTTTATGAAAAAAAACTGAAAAAAATCGAGATTTAAAAATCCGACTTTTATTGGTTTGATATGATATTTAGATTTAATAATCCGATACAATTGATTTGATTTGTTAATTAAAAAATTCGAACTAATCAACTACGTACACCCCTAGTGTCAACCGTATAATTTAAGCACTAGAAGAAGATAAACCTGTGTGTGGATGTAAGATGTTGGCTCCCTTTAAAGTTTTGGTGGATGAATGTAGGTTACATATTATTTTTCAATTTTCTATTGGAAAAGGAGTAGATAATGGGTGTCAAACTCACAATAAAATTGACGGTTTACCAAACGGGACTAGTCACGTAAAATGACCATATTTGAATCCTCCAACTCTTCAACTCCAAACTCCACCAAATTAATTACGAGAAACCTAAAAAGGAGTGTTATTTTATTTTCATCTATTTCACGTTGTATATAGCTCTGCTGCCCAAGAATTTTGGGGGACGAGATCAGTTCCATATAGTTCAAGAAATGAGACAAACCAAAAAAGAAAAGACAGATAAGTAGAATACAAGAATATCACTAGGTTTCTGACATAGTATTTGTGTACTTTTCTCTAGTTCGTATATTCTCTTGTTCATAAATGTCATATCCTTTTTGGAGTAAGGTTTTGTCACCTACCAGTGGAATGCTTGTTGGTATTTTTTGAAAAGGAGTTATGACTATGAGAATTGCGTAACTCTTTATATATATAGATGACATGAGGTGGTGACAAATGCCTAATTTAAAATCAATCAATCTTAATTAAATTAATCAGAAAAATGTGCTTATTAAAAAGGTTTAATTTATAGATTACTCGTGTTCTAATGGACTTATTAAAAGTAAGCAACTTATGTAACATGTTAAATTTTACTTATACGTACTACAAATTACTTTACACTGAATTATTAATTTAAATATATAGTAAGACGCACCTTTCATGATCTGGTCTCCTCTAATGCAAATTTCTCCAGATTGATTTCTGGGAAGAGAATTACCAGTTTCAGGATCCACAATTTTCATTTCAGCATTTCTCACAACTGTTCCACATGCCCCTGATTTTATTTCAAAGGGTTCTTTTGCAAATGCCAAGCACATCGCCAACACTGGTCCAGCTTCTGTCATACCATAACCCTATAAATTTTAAAGCAATCACATCAATCGCTATTATTTTTCCTGTATTTGATAATTACTAATATTAGCCAAGTGCTTTGTATATATGACTCGAGAAATCACTATCTTATGTGTCTTAAATTATTATATATATGGACAAAAAAGTACAATCAGTATTCATTTCCATGCGGCAAGTGCTATTAGTATACATTTCTAAGAAAAGGGTAATTGCTTTATTGCAATATTTTCTAATTGATGGCCTCTTCTCAGCAACTTGAGACTAGACGTTTACCAGCCACTAGGAAATGTCTAGGAAAATATCAGAAAATTCTAAAATAAGAGAAACATAAGACGTGTTCTGCTAGTTAGTGATCCGGACGAAAAGCCTACCATGTGAAATTCCGAATCTCTATATTAATGTAAGAATATTCAGCATTTAAACAACCATGTGCATTGAGATCTGACTTTTGATTAAGTAACATGGAAATAAACTAATACTATATGAAGACGAAAAACGCCAGTCAAGATATATAGGTCAGATATTGAAGGGGAGCTTTGGAGCAGGTTGTCTGTATATACTAATAGGTTACGAATTCGAACCGTGGAAGTCGTCACTAAATGATATGCTGTCGCGGGAAAGAGGGATGCTTTGTAAATCTGAAGATAAAGGTTTTGAAAGATTTGGCTAGGAAATAAGAATCTTACCTGACCAAGTTTAGCATTAGGAAATTTGGCTCGAACAGTATCTTCAAGCTCCTTTCCTAATGGTGCAGCCCCAGACATGACGGTTCTTACTGATGAAAGATCATAATCATCAACCATAGGACTCTTAGCAATGGCCAAAACAATAGGTGGTACAAACGGCCCTATTGTCACCTTGTAACTTTGTATCAACTCCAAGAAAGAAACAATATCAAATTTCTGCATAATCAAAATCGCTGCTCCCACCCTTAATCCACAAAGCAAAACGGAGTTGAGTGAATAGATATGGAACAAGGGCAAGACACAAAGCATCACATCCTCGCTATGGATATACAAATTCGGATTTTCACCGTCGACTTGTTGTGCGACGCTTGTCACAAGTCCCTTGTGCGTCAACATCACTCCTTTAGGTAATCCCGTCGTCCCGGAGGAGTATGGCAACGCCACCACATCGTCAGGTTGAATTTCAACCTGCTAAGACATATTATAATTAAGTAACTAAATACATGCTTTCCCAAAAAATTGGATGATGAGGTCACATATGATTCAACATAGTATCAGAGCAAATAGAGATATTGGGTTCAAATTTTACCGTCACCCTAACAACAAAAAATATGTTTGTCCAATCAACCCTCGCACATAAGGTGCCTCTTGAAGACATAATATAATATGATTAAGTAACTAAACATGTACTTTTCTAGTTAATATCCGAAACTTTTTAATGAAATGGTCAGACAATTTAACACTAACCTCAGGAATATCGTGCTCATTAGCCTGAGTTAGCACGGAGAAGTGGAGACAACCCTCCGGCGCCGAGTCGATGCATATGATCTTCACATCATTCTCAAATGCATAATCTTTCACTTTGTTAACATGACACGCTTGTGTGACAATGATCTTAGCACTAGAAGCCTTGGCTTGCTTCACAACCTCAGCAGGAGTAAACAAAGGATTGGCCATTGTAGAAATAGCTCCGAGGTACGATGCACCAATGAAAGCAAACACAAATTCTGGGGAGTTAGGCAATAGGATCATGATTGTATCCTTTTGTTGAATCCCTTGTTTGTGAAGACCAGCAGCAACTTTTCTTGAATTGAGTTCAACATCAGCATACGTATAAATTTGTTTGTTGGCGCCATTGATTAAACAAGGACGAGAACTGAACTCGGAAATGTTTTCGAAACAGTAGGAGTGTAAAGGAAGATGATTAGGGATGTAAATATCGGGGAGTTTTGATCGGAAAATTATGTCAACCTGTTTTGTATCTTTCTCCATTAGTATCTTTGAGAAGAAAAAAAGTAGTTTGAAAAAATGGACACGCTAAGAGCAAATAAAAGTGTTTAGACTTTTAGGTGCCCTGAAGTTGAATGTTCAAAGGTGGAATATAAATACGAGTATCTGTTGTTGTTGAAGACGTGAAGCCAAACGAGGGAGTTGGTGAGAAAGGACTTGATTGGTATTTAAAGTTGTTTAGGGGCAGTTTCATGGAAAACAAAGTTTCTCTTATCTTTGGGATATCAGAAATGTGAGAATATGAAGAGGTTTGGTTGGTGAAAGTGGTTTTTCTGAAGGGGAATGGGGTCCAATAGTTTGGCGGTGGGGAAGGGTGAGGGGGTTACTCAAAGTTGACCTTTGAAAATGTTAGACTTTTTCCACGTAATGATTTTCACCTACCGCAATATGCCGGAATGGGGTTGTTGACGGCCTCTAGACGGCCGGACGGCGACACTTTCACCTACTGATTTGCATATATAACTCTAGTAATGTGATAAATGAGTTTAGTTTTATATAACTCCTTGTATATTACGCTAAAACATGATTAATAACCTACGGGCACTAAAACATGATTAACCTAAAAATATATTAATAACCAGTACAGTTCCAAGGGTAGAATCTAGGGAGCAGTAGGTCAATGCACATAATGGTGCTTGTTTCAATGGAGAAGATAATAAGGAATGCTTACCGCTAAATCTCTAGCTCATCGAAATCCTAGAGCTTCTACAATGGGGTATCAAATCTTTCCTCCTTGGGCTTAATTGTTTAACTATTGGCTGCCTTAATAAGTAACCAAGTGTCACAACAAATGCGATTAAAATTCATAAAATGAGTGATCTTGAATGACTTTGATAATAGTAAGAGTCAGAAAGATTTATACTAGGGATTTCCAATTATAAAAAAATTAAAAAATAAAAATAACTTGTCCACCATATCCTCAATGTTGCCAACGGGTTGAGTACAATTTTTCTATATTACTGGGAGTAAAGCATGGGAAGTATTATAAATGTTTTTTCCTATCATTTATAGCATTTTTCTATTTATATTCTTTTCTTTTTGTCTATAGCAATTACTCTTGGGCATCAAACCATTATGTGTCTCAATTGCATCATAATTTGCGGGCATAGTTTGGGCAAACCCGAAATCCGAACCGAAATCCAATTTTTTTGAATTTTTGGTTTGTATTTTTGGATTATGGATTGGAGTATGAATTTTATTTTTAAAAATTTTGGATTTGGGATTGAATTTTTTATTTGGGACTTCGAAATTTCGGATATCCGAAAATCGGAAATTTTGTATCTTATATTTAGCCCTACCAGTTAGACATTAATCCATTACGGCATTACCCATATATATACCTAATACTAATAAATAATAAGTCTAAATCTCCAATAGTATCATGCCCATTAAATATTAGTTTGTATATTCAATACAAATTACTAAGTCCAATATGAGATTTTCTACTAAATCAAATACTCCATAATTTAGGGTTTTCTTTTCTCTCGCGTCTCACCCTCACCGCTACACAATACGTGCGTTGTAAACACTGAAGAGTCAAGGCTGAAATTAACTAAAGATTGAATCCAGTCTTTTACTTTATAATAGTATAATTTGAATCAGTGTGATCTATTGCATATTCGAGACCTTTTTTCTTTTTGAAGAGGGATTATATAGAGTCGAGGATATCAAAAACTAAAACATCTTTTGATTACCATGTCCTGTTTTGATTGCTTTCAAGCAATTGGTATTGCAAATAATTCATGTCTTTTCTTTTTTATTATTTTGGTCCACCTAGGTTTAACAATGTTCAACTCACTTGTGTGCGATTTTTGTGGTATCAACTATCAACATTAATATTTGTTTTCTGAATTTACATAGATTTCAGAAACTGATAGTAAATTGAATGAAGGAGGGGTTCAACAGAAAGCACACCTAATAATTCTCCTATAAGTTCATCTGATGAAGTTTCAAAGAAAAGAAAGATCACACAACCAGAATTCTATTTGATTACTATTTGGACATTTTTGGACAGGGGGTCAAAAATAGTAGTACGATCTATTTGGACATGGTTTTATAATGTTTAGACTTATTAATTTTCAAGATGATTACTTTTTAAAAAAAATTGTTGTCACTGCCAGAATTCTTTTCCCTTGTTCTGTTTTATTTTCAAATACGATATTGCCAATGAATGCACAGATTGATGAACAAAGGAATAGTCTCTGCTCTTCACATTTTTGTCTAATAAGCTCCATTGTGAGAAAGGAAAATGGACGAAGAACTGTTCATGAGTGCATCTATATCCTTGTTATTGAGATATACACAAGCATTTGGCAAAAGCAATTGTGCATCTACATCCTTGTTAATAATATATATTTTCTAATTACGTCTTCCTTTATCTTTCTACTTCATTTAAATTATTATTTTTATGTCGAATATTTTCTATAAGCTCAACTTATAGGTTTAAAAGTCAGAACCGAAAATCCGAAAAATCCAATCCAATTAATTCGAAACCGAACTTAAAAATTTGATTCAATTCGAAATTATTGGGATTATAATTTTTTTCAATCCGAAAATCAAAAATCCAAACCACAATTTCATATTCGATCCAAACTGCCCGAACGCCCAACCCTAACTCATACCATGCGTAAATCTATTTTCCAATGTATAGGTGTTTATCAATTTTAAAGTAGCTAGCATTATAAAGTTAATTCCAAATTAATTTAATTTCCAGTAATTCTCCATACAATTATTCCTACAACAGTCTAGCAAGTTAGCAGCTGGCCGAAAGTTAATCACTTTGGGGCCACCAAATATTGAGAGTGATATTTTCAAGAGGCAAAAGTTTATGTGTCGAAGTCTTATTGGTTAAAAGTCTTCATTCAGAACAGAGGACCGATATAATTAAGTTCAATTATTCGATTGACGAGACGCCGAAGAAGCCTGTCATTCCATACTGTCGAAGCTGCTACCGAAGCGAGAACGCTACTCATGATCAGGGGTGATCATGGTTAATGATTTGATTTGAATCGATTTTTTTCCAAAAGAGATACCAAATCAATTAAGTCGGTTCTTCGGATATTTGAATCAAACCAAACCAATTAAATTAGATTTTTAACAATTCAATTTTTGTCGGTTTCAGTTTTTTTATCGTTTTTTTCTTAATATGAGACATACACTACCAAACTGTTAGGATCGGGAACCCGGATAGTGCGGAATATAGCCAAACAATGGTATAATGGCAATAACAAAGACAATGGAAGTTGATAACAATGATAATTAAAGTAGATAAAGAAGACACAAATTTAACGTGATTAGGTTAAAGTGACCTACGTCCACAAGCGGAGAGGGACAATTTACTATAACAATAAGAGTACAAAAGAGAGTTGTATACGGTCGAAATAGATTTCAGCCTTGGCATGTCCGATATAGTTCGAAGGGTGATGTATCGAAGTAAGATCCCGAAGGGGGGACGAACTAACCTCGAACCCGGGGAGGCCGGTCTGTGTCGAGATCAATACCATAATCAAACTCGAACAAGAATCGAACCATGACGCAGGGTAGACCTATCGTGCCGATAATCCAAAGACCAACCAACACTGGCCTGGGATCAATTCGAGGGCTCAAACCAGGATCGGGCTCGAACCAAGATCACAAGTTCGAGCCAAAATCAAGCTCGAACCAAAAACGAGAATTCTAAGCGAGATCGAGCTCGCAGACAAAAGTCGTTGCAGTCCCAATAGAGGGAATCTTAGCAGAAATTATGAAAAAGCTGACTTATCATGGGTCTCCCACTGAATGTTTATTTTATTATGCTTGGAGTTGAATCCCTCCACTATAAAAGGACTTGGTTATCATTTCTGTAGACAGGTTCTCCGGAGACTTACATTGTAATAAAAGTATTATATTCCTCTACAGTAAAGCATCGCTCTTCCAGTTTCTTAGATGAATTCTATTTGTCGAATCCTAAGGTTTACTATTCTTTATAACCTTGTCTAGATTGCATTCTCTCCAATCTACATTTATATTTTATTTATCCTTGCATTTTGTATCAAGTTACACCACATATTCTCAGAACTGCGTATAAATTAAACTTTATCCATTTTTCGGGTAAATAATTTGGCGCCTACCGTGGGCCCGAGGATAACAGTGGTCATTTGATACAAATCTGAAAAAACACGCCATTGTGCTTTGCACTTATTTCCGAAAACATCTTGAATTTAGGGTCAGCTACGAATAACTACCGATCGAATGGCTTCACCGATCGATTACGAAGCCGGCCTTCAAGATGAAACCAACAACTTGGCACCTGAGGCTCGAATCGAAGTACCCGAAATTCGAGCTGAAATACCACTGGATGTCAAATCACAAATAGCTTTGGAGGCGAACCAGCGTTCCGAACCGGAAAGAAGCACTCAGGGCGGTACTCGATCCATAGCCCGAGACACCCAAAACCCAGGGAAAAACGGGGCCAGCTTACGTATGATCTTCGAGATACTGCAAGCCCAACAAGTAGCGATAGCTCAGCTACAGAGCCAAACTCGCGCACAAAGCAGGCCGGTCTCCAATCCACTTCGATATGTCTCCCCTAGAACAGAGCCTGCCATAGTGAAATCTAACGAGCAAGAATCGGGGACTACTTCCGGAATTACTAAATTGCTCGAGGAACTCACAAAATGAGTCGAAGCCAAAGACAAGAGGGTGGAAACGTACAATGCCAGGGTCGACCAAATCCCGGGGGCTCCACCAATGATAAAGGGGCTTGATTCGAAAGAATTCACACAAAAGCCTTTTCCGTCGAGTGCGGCACCGAAGCCAATCCCCAAAACGTTTCGTATGCCCGAAATTCCCAAATATAACGGTACGATCGATCCTAACGAACATGTCACCTCTTACACATATGCCATAAAAGGCAACGATTTTGAAGACGATGAAATCGAATCTGTGCTGTTGAAAAGGTTCGGGGAGACCCTCTCGAAAGAAGCTATGATCTGGTACCACAATTTACTGCTGAATTCCATCGATTCTTTTGCCATGTTAGCAGATTCATTCGTAAAGGCACATGCTGGTGCCATAAAGGTTGCAACGAGGAAATCAGACCTCTTCAAAGTAAAGCAAAGACAGGGTGAAATGCTGAGGGAATTCGTATCCCGATTTAAAATGGAACGCATGGAATAACCCTCGGTCGCAGACGACTGGGCTGTACAAGCCTTCGCCCAAGGGTTGAACGGGCTAAGTTCAACAGCATCACATCGGCTGAAACAAAATTTGATCGAGTATCCAGCGGCAACTTGGGCAGATGTGCACAACCGATATCAATCGAAAATTAGGGCCGAGGATGATCAGTTGGGAGCCTCGCACGGACCCGTTCATCAGAACAGGACAGTTATTAATCAAATACAGACCGACAGAGAACAAAGGGCAAACATAGACCAATATTCGACCATACGTCGCAGATCGGGTGAACAATGGTTCAGCACGCAACGTAGTTCGGAACAATCGAAGGATTGATCGAGGACAAAATTCTCAGGGACTTATGAGTAAGAGCGGCTTCAATAAATATGCCGATCCTATATAAGCACCTCGATTATCAGAATATAACTTCAGTGTTGGTGCATCCGCTCTCGTGTCGGCCATCGGACGCATCAAAGACACTAAATGGCCTCGACCAATGCAGACTGATCGTGCCCGAAGAAATCTCAATCAAACAAGCGAATATCATGGTACCCACGGCCACAGAACGGAAGATTGCAAGAAGCTAAGAGAGGAAATAGCTCGCTTATTTAACAAAGAGCACCTTCGGGAGTTTCTGAGTGATAGGGCAAAGAGCCATTTTAGAAGTAGGGATTTCAGCAAGCAAAACGAGCAAGAAGAACCGCAGCACGTCATCCACATGATCATCGGTGGCATCGATACCCCTCGGGGACCAATGCTTATACGCACTAAAACATCGATGGTGAGGGAAAAGCGATCTCGGACTCAAGATTACGCACCCATGGGGACTCTGTCCTTTGATGATGAAGATGTAGAGGGGGTCATCCAACCTCACAACGACGCGCTGGTAATATTCGTACTCGTGAATAAAACTAAAATTAAGCGTATGTTAATCGATCCAGATAGCGCAGCCAACATCATCCGATTGAAGGTAGTGGAGCAGCTCGGCCTATAGGATCAGATCGTACCCCATATCTATCTGTTCTTTTAATTTTAAGATAGATTTAATATCCTTATAAGAGATATTATCCTTTGCATAAAGTATAGTATCACTTATATGCTTAAAATATGGGGGTAGAGAACAAAGCAGTAACATAGCTTGATCCTCATCTTTAATTTCAGCATCTATATTACTCAAATCCATAAGAATGAAATCAAAAGTGTCAAGATGAGAGAGAATAGAGGTACCTTCACCCATACGAATTGTATAAAGCTTTTGCTTCAAGTAAAGTCTATTTTTCACTGTCCTCTTCATATATAAGGTTTTCAATTTTTTTCACATGCCTTTAGCTATGGTTTCTATAGAAACTTCACGTAAAACCTCATTTGAGAGATTTAAAATGATACCTGCTTTTGCCCTTTTGTCTATGACTGCAAACTCCACATCCGTCATTTTATCCGGCTTCTTCTCCTTTCCTTGTAACGCCAAGTTTAAGCCATCCTGAATTAGGATAGCTTCCATCTTTAATTGCCACATTCCGAAGTTTGCACTTCGATCAAATTTCTCAATATATGTCTTTGTTAGAGTCATTTTGGCTATTAAAACTAATCTGGTTAGATCCGGCTCCGATACCAATTTGTTAGGATCAGAAATCCGGGTAGTGCAAAATATAGTCAAATAATGGTATAATGGCAATAACAAAGATAATGGAAGTTGATAACAACGACAATTAAAGTAGATAAAGAAGACACAAATTTAGTGTGGTTCGGTCAAAGTGACCTACGTCCACAAGCGGAGAGGGGCAATTTACTATAACAATAAGAGTACAAAAGAGAGTATAAAATTAGAGTAAATACTCTAATTAATCCCAAGTACCCTAAGGGAATAACCTCACAAGAGCACTCCAAAGAAAGGGTTCACACAAGTGCTTCCCAACACTAACTCTCATACAAAACACTCTTAATAAAGGAAGAAAGGAAGAATCAAGAATTGAAGACAAGTCTTGTTGGTGTGTTTTTAAATGAGTAGAGAGTCCTCGTTATATAGGAAGAGAAGAAAGAAATGCTTGGCCAACAATTGACCACATCCTCTTAAAATACAAAACCATTTATTTGGCCAACAAGGCCTTAAATAAAAGGCTCCAAATGTGCCAACAAGGCTCACAAATAAAAAAACTAAAAATAAGGCCACCTTTTACACAAACACATATTTCGGCGATTCTATTTTCAATGTAACACTATCAAATCAATTCCTCTTTAAGATTTATCATTACCAAGATATATTGATGATAATTGAATCAAATAGTAGTCTCCCTTCCCTTTATCTCCCCTCTCCCTTTGCTTTGCATCTTTCTTCTGAATTTCATGGTATTGCTATTTATCTTATGAGTGTTGTTGTGATACTAATATTATCTCTCGCTTTCTTCGCTTTTTTTTT